>QRFJ01003483.1:0-28785 GCA_006176705.1 Cocos nucifera | reverse complement strand
AGGTATTTAAAGATGGAGAATCAATTAAAAAAAAATAGAAGAAAGAGATTAACGGATTTAAAGAGAGAATCTTTCAGATTTTATGAGAAACATTGAATATCCAAAGAAAAGAAAAAGAGAGGAGTGTTGCGCATAGATTTCAGCGAGCTTTCAAAACAATCTTCTCCAACATCTTCTACATCTTCTCAAGCACAATTTGAAGAAAAGCCAAGCTTCAATCAAGCACATTATCGACTTATTCTTTTTTTTTAACAAATTTTTATTTTTCTAAAGGATTAAAATCAATTTAAGCTTTATGGAAAATAGATTTTTGATTTTTCAATATTAATTGAAGCTTTTCATAACTAAATGTGAACTTTTCGGTAATTAGCTTTAATATTTCAATCTCTTTTCTAAGTTTACCATTTTCATCCATTAGAGATTTTTTTGATTTTAAAAGAATTTCTTTTTCTTCATCTAACATTTTCTTTTCTTTCAAAAGGTCACCTTTTTTCATCAAAATCTTATTCTTTTCTTCATATAAAGAAAAATTTAAATTTTTAAGCTCCTTATTCATTTTAACATGTTCTTCAACTAAAGATTTTTTAGATTTGAGGTATATTTCTTTATCTTTAGCCAAAATATCTTTTTCTTTTAAAATATCTTCTTTTTCTAATAAGAGTTTACTTTTTTCATCAACTAAAAGAAGATTAGAATTTTTAAGCTCCTTATTTTTCAGTCTTAATTTCTTAAATTCATCCATTAAGTCATTAAAAGCTTCATATAATTCATAAAATATAAAGTTGGCAGAATTTTTAAGATTTACCTCATTTTCATTAGCCATGAAGCAAAGATTGGGGATACCTTCTTCCTCTTTCCCATTTTTCTCTTCTTTTCCTTGCTCCCTGATAAGTATAATAAATTCATCAATAAAAGTATTAATTTATCAATTAATTGATATTAATTTTTAAGAATTAATAATTAATTTATATATAATTTTTGAAAAATTCATATTTTTATTAATTAAAAAATTAATTAAAAAATAATAAAAATTAAAAAAATAAAATTTTATTATCAATAGAAAGAGCTCATTTTTTTGATCACAATGAAATAAATTTTAAGTAAAACAGAGCTAAAATGGAAAAGATATGAATTTTGAAAGATATAAAATAAATAAAAATTAAATAAAAAAAAGAAAACGGCTCAGCCGGCTCCGTAAGCCGAGCCACCAAGCCAAGCCAAGCCATCAAGCCGACTCAGCCATTGAAGCTATCAGCCGATCCATGATCTAGGCGTGGACCGTCAGCTCAGCAAATTTTGGCGAATCAGAGATTGCCACGTGGTGGACCTAGACCCCTAAAGGGTCTACAAAAATTTATCGCGGCTCACAAGGGTAATTTAGTCTTTTCATCCGACAACAGCGGTGCCGATTGGTTGCGGTGTGTGGTGCGGCCGGTCCACGCGGTCCATTGGAACAGTTATTGCGCGATCGGACGGATGTGGTTGTTTGCGTTCAGGATCGGATGGGTGTGGTTGCTTCCGAATTTTATTCAGATACAAACATCATGCGGATCACCATCGGATGGCAGCGCTCGATCCAGGCGATGATCCAATGGTTTAGAACACTGCCGGCGGTGATCAAGACTCCCAAAGCGTGATTTGCGGCCAGATTTCCTCGATCAAGCGCAATCCAACGGCCAGAATTTAATCTGACCCGATCTGAGCTTATCTGCATCCGATTTTGATGATTTTTGGATCGTTGGATTCCTATTGAATGGCTGGATTTTATCAGATTTACCAGAGTCATATCAGAGCTATTTTGATTCAAATTTTATCCTAAATTTCTTTATATTTTTATGATTACAAAGGCTATTAGTCCCATATTGCCTTTAGAAAAAATATCCAGCCCTCCTAGCTCTATAAAAAGGACCCCAGGCCATCAAAAATTGATATCTCCGATCAAAGTGAAGCTTTGGTATAGGGGCGAAGCCAGGCTATGGGTTAAAGGCTGCTTCGAAGCAACGGGTGCCGAGAAGAAGAGCCAAGCTTCTACACCATCTTTCTGCCAATGCCGATCCAAGATCAGAGATCAGGCTATTTTATTTTATTATCTTTTCTTTTTAAATTTTATGTATTTAAATTCTAAAATTTTAGTTAATAAAAATTTTATTTTTATATTTTAATTTCTTACTTTTTATTTTTATTGCAATTTAATTTCTGCACTTTAAATTATTGCTTTGCAAATAGATGCTAAGATCTAACTAGTAGATCTTAGTACCAAGTTTAAATTCCTGCACTTTTTAATTTTCACTTTTCCGACTTCACTTTTGATCCTAAAACTCCTTTTCTTCTTTTCTTTTCAAAAATCAAAGATTTCAAATCTAAAAATACTACCTTCCCTGTGGATTCGACCCGACTCACTACTATCTACGCATTTTCAATGATTTTAAGAAGTCGGATTAAACTGATAAACACGGTGTCTTAACGACAGCATCGCATTCCTATCAAATTTTTGGCACCGTTGCCGGGGAAGGCATGGATATTAAATTTTTGATCTCTTTGATTTTTTTATAAAAAAAATTATAACCAAAAAAAAAAAAAAAAAAAATCAATCAAAGGGTTCTATGCAATTTAAACTAGATGCATGTAACTAATTATATTCTGAAAGACTTACCTTACCTCCAGCAATCACCAAAAAAATAAAAATAAAAATAAAAATAAAAATAAAAATAAAACTAATATGATGCATGCTCTAAGCAGTTAGAGTTTCTAATCTTATCATGAGGCTTTTAATTAGGTTTAAATAAATATTTTTTTAAAATTAATTTAAAAAATAAAATAAATAAATAAATAAAATAAAAAGAAAAAAGAACTAGGGTTAGGATTGATCTCACCAGGCAAAACTTCTGATTCTTTTTGTTCCTTTTTTTCTGCAAAATAATAAAAAAAAAAATAGTAAGGAAATAAAAATTTTATTTATAATTTATTTATAAAAAAATTAAAGAGATCAAAAATTTAATATCCGTGCCTTCCCCGGCAACGACGCCAAAAACTTGATAGGAACGCGATGCTGTCGTTAAGACACCGTGTTTATCAGTTTAATCCGACTTCTTAAAATCATTTAAAAAAATACGTAGATAGCAATGAGTCGGGTCGAATCCACAAGAAGGTAGTGTTTTTAGATTTGAAATCTTTGATTTTTGAAAAGAAAAGAAGAAAAGGAGTTTTAGGATCAAAAGTGAAGTCGGAAAAATGAAAATTAAAAAGTGCAGGAATTTAAACTTGGTACTAAGATCTACTAGTTAGATCTTAGCATCTACTTGCAAAGCAATAATTTAAAGTGCAGAAATTAAATTACAATAAAAATAAAAAGTAAGAAATTAAAATGTAAAAATAAAATTTTTATTAACTAAAATTTTAGAATTTAAATACATAAAATTTAAAAAGAAAAGACAATAAAATAAAATAGCCTGATCTCTGATCTTGGATCGGCATTGGCAGAAAGATGGTGTAGAAGCTCGGCTCTTCTTCTTGGCACCCGTTGCTTCGAAGCTGCCTTTAACCCATAGCTTGGCTTCGCCCTATACCAAAGCTTCACCTTGATCGGAGATGTTAATTTTTGATGGCCTGGGGTCCTTTTTATAGAGCTAGGAGGGCTGGATATTTTTTTCTAAAGGCAATATGGGACTAATAGCCTTTGTAATTATAAAAATATAAAGAAATTTGGATAAAATTTGAATCAAAATAGCTCTAATATGACTCTGATAAATCTGATAAAATCCAGCCGTTCAACAGGAATCCAACGGTCCAAAAATCATCAAAATCGGATGCAGATAAGCTCAGATCGGGTCGGATTAAATTTTGGCCGTTGGATCGCGCTTGATCGAGGAAATCTGGCCGCAAATCATGCTTCGGGAGTCTTGATCACCGTCGGCAGCATTCTGGACCGTCAGATCTTCATCACTTAGTTTTCTGGCCATTGGATCGCGCCAGATTGCTTAATAGAATTTGAATCAAGCCTGGAAATCACCACCACCGTCCGATCATGACCGCAATCAACCGCAGCCGTCCGATCGCACAATTACTATTCCCATGGACCGGATGGACCGGCCGCACTGCACACCGCAGCCAATCAGTGCTTCTGTCGTTGAGTGAAATGACTAGATTGCCCTATGAGCCGCGATAAATTTCTGTCGACCCTTTAAGGGTCTAGGTCCGCCACATGGCAATATCTGATTCGCCGGAATTTGCTGAGCTGGCGGTCCACGCCTAGATCGTGGACCGGTTGATGGCTTCAATGGCTGAGTTAGCTTGATGGCTCGGCTTGGCTTGGTGGCTCGGCTTGTGGAGTCGGCTGAGCCATTTTCTTTTTTTTTTATTTAATTTTTATTTATTTTATATTTTAAAAATTCATATCTTTTTCATTTTAGCTCCGTTTTGCTTAAAATTTATTTCGTTGTGATCAGAAAAATGAGATCTTTCTATTGATAATAAAATTTTATTTTTTTAATTTTTATTAATTTTTATTATTTTTTAATTAATTTTTTAATTAATAAAAATATGAATTTTTCAAAAATTATATATAAATTGATTAATAATTCTTAAAAATTAATATAAATTAATTAATAAATTAATATTTTTATTAATGAATTTATGATGTTTATCACTCCCCCTTAATCAAAGCATTCTTTCTTTTGTATTTCTTTTTCTTCTTCTTCTTCTTTTCATCCATATGAGCATTGAGGCATAGGTTAGGGTGAGCTTCATTCTCTTCATGGGAGCTCAATGTTTCTTTTTGATTTTCTCTTCCATAAGTCGTTTTCAATTTCTGCCAAACTTTTTTTTGCTGAAATATAAGAAAAAATTAGATTAAACTCATTTATATCTAATGAACAATAAAGCATATTTATGATCTTAGCATTTAATTGGATTGTTTCTTCATCATCAAACAATGCATTATGTGTGTATGGACCATTGATTATAATCTTTCATAAATTATAATCATATAATTATATGAAGATTTTTATTCTAGCTTTCCAATATGTATAATTTGATCCATTTAATAGTGGGGGTCTATCTATAGAATATCCTTCATTGAATAAAAATTCTATATAGATTGCCATGATCTTTAACTTAAGACCACTAGGTCAACAAATAATATTAGAGCACCTGCTCTGATACCACTTATCGTCCAGAAATGTAGCAACCCAAGAGGGGGGGGGTGAATTAGGTTGTTTAAAAAAAATTTAAACCAAATTAAAGTTTAAGCAAGTATGTGCTTCTATGTAAGCTAAGTTGTGTATTTGAGATGTATATAATGCAAGCAACAGCAAAATCATGATATAATTAGGGCTATGCAAGAATTTAATCAAGCTAAGCAAAAATTGAAAGTATGCAAGATAAGAGAGAAAAGGCATAACATAAATATAAAATAATTTATAGTGGTTCGACGCACCCTCGCACCTACATCTACTCTGTAAGAGCCCCTTAGAAATTTTACTATAATCTTTTGACTATAGTGTATTTGTTTTAACCCAAAATCACAAACAAATTCAATTGATTTTCTAGGATTACCAACCATAACCTTACACCGATAGTTTTCTGAGCTTACTATCAATCTAGTTGATTTTCTGGATCACCAACCATAACCTTATACCGATAGTTTTCCAGGCTCACTATCAACCTAATCAGTTTTTAGGGCTCACCAATTAAAACCTACACAATATTCAATTCTTGGCTTGGATGAGCCTTCACCCCAAGTTTCTTTTCTCCAAAGAAGCTTGTAAACAAATCAAAATATAAAGATAAGTAATTTCAGCATAAAACCAAAAACCATAAATAAACTCTTTTGATGCACCAAGAAGGGATTGATTGATTGGCTCTTTTGAAGCTTGAACACTCTTCTTTGAAGCTTGAGAGGATGTTGGAGATGATGGTGAAGGTTGCCCTTGAAAGTCCTTTGAAATCAGTACTTGGTTTCTCTCTTTTCTCTTTTCTTTTGATGTGCAATAAATTTCACTCAAATCTAAAATATTTTCTTTTTAAAATCCCTTAATCTTCTTTTCTAAATATTTCTCTAGCCTTTTATAGTCTTGGAGATGGCTGGAGAAGGATTTTTGGCCATTAAAAGGGCTGATCTATCCGTTGGAGTGAAAAACTAGCCATTAGGAATAATTCTGCATACTTCAAAAAATTATGCAGAACTAGCCGTTGGAGCTCGAGTCGACTCATCCCTCTGCTTGAGCTCGAGTCAACTCGAGCCTCAGCTCGAGACCTATTACTCTGCTCATTCCTCCACTCAAGAGTTCTGGCATGAAACTCATATTTTCTATATTTTACTGAAACCTCAGCTTGTGGACCTCAAGTCGACTCGAGCCTCCGCTCGAGACCATGCTGAACTTTGCTTTGAAATTATCATTCTCTATCTTTTTTCTCGAGACTTCGACTCAAGAATCTCGAGTCGACTCAAGCTTCCTCTCAAGATCATGCCATCTAAAATTTCTACGTGCCAGCTTTGTATCAACTTGAGCTGAATAACGAGCTGAATAATGAGTCGACTTGAGGGTTTTTATGCTGAAAATTTCTGCATGTCTTTCTACTTGAGGGGCTTTTTGTCTTGAACTTTTGAGGACCTCTTCCACCTTAATTTTTATGATCTTTTCCACTATTAAGGCTTCCAAAAATTTATAGTTTGAGCTCTAGTTGATCATTAGTCATCATCCTTTTAAATGAATTCTTCTATGAATAATTTCTTTATTTTAAACACCAAGAAAATCCTACATTCACTTATGAACATATGATTAGTACCATAATCACTTAATATTTTATAATCATCAAAATCAATCATAGAATCAATAAAGTGATTGCTAGATAAGGTAATTATATGATAACACCTTGTAATTTTTTCTTATTTGATTCTACTGCCTGGGTATTAGATACTAGAAGTCCTTATCATATTTGTAATTCTATACAGGGCTTGTAGGTCAGTAGAAGATTTGATCAAGATGAGAGATTTCTGAACATTAGAGATGGAAGATAAATTTTAATTCTAGCTTTAAAAATCATGAACCTTATAATCAATTCAAATAAAGTTATTCTTAATGAATGTCATTTTTGTCCAACTTTCTTATTGAATGTCATTTCTATAGGCCTTTTGGCCATGAATGGTTATGAAATATCAATAAAAAAAATTATAATATCATTTTGAATGATATTATAATTTTTATTGGATGATTGAATAATGGTATTTATTTATTAACTATGCCTGTTAATGTAGTTCAAAACTATGGTAAATGCTTTAGAATTAGTGATGTGCCCGAAGTCTATCTTTGGCACTGTAGGCTGGGTCATATTAACAAGAACAGAATAAATAGGTTAGCTGAAGAAGAAATTCTTGAGGTTAGTGATTGTGAATCACTTTCGACCTATGAGGCCTGTCTTCTTGGTAAGATGACCAAGTCATCTTTTACTGAAAAAAGATGAACGAGCCACTGAACTCCTGAGTCTAGTACATTCAGATGTATGTGGATCCATGAGCTCAAGTGCCAGAGGTGGATACTTCTACTTCATAACCTTCATAGATGACCAATTGTGGTATGGTCACATCTATTTAATGAAGCATAAGTTGGAGTCGTTTAAAATGTTCAAACTATTTTGAAATGAGGTAGAGAAGCAAACTAAAAAGAGTATTAAAACTCTTTGGTCTGACCGAGAGGATGAGTACCTTTCCAATGAGTTTTTGATATATCTAAGAGAGAATGAGATTCTCTTTTAATGGATCCCTTTTGGAACACCACAACATAATGGTGTGTCTGAAAGAAGAAATCGAATCCTGTTGGACATGGTTTGATCCATGCTGGGATTTGTTGGTTTATCAATCTTCTTATGAGGATATGCACTCGAGTTAGCTTGTTACATTTTAAATAGGGTTCTGAATAAATTTGTTAATAAAACACCATATGAGATATGGACAGGGTGTAAGCTAGTGCTCTCATACCTTAGGGTTTGGAGGTGTCCGACATATGTCAAATGTTTATTGATAGACAAGCTTGGACCTAGGTCTGATAAGTGTAGTTTTATAGGTTATCCAAAAAAAATCAAAGGATATTACTTCTATCTTGTTGATGAGCAAAAAGTATTCGTCAGCCTTAAGGCAATCTTTTTGGAAAAAAAGTTTTTTAGTGAAGGAACTAATACCTCTAAGGTCGAACTTGATGAAATTTGGTAGGTGAAAGAATAGACATAAGTTGTTGAACTAGAGCTGGATCTAATTAGATCAGACCCAGAGCCCATTGTAGATGCACCCTTAAGGCGATCTGGTAGAGTACCACGTCAACTGGACAGATACTATGATTTCTTGATCCAGAATGAAAATTCCATCGAACTCGATGAGAACAACAAGGACCCGATTACCTACATGGATGCAATGCTGAGACCAGACTCTAAGAAATGACTTGAGGCCATGAAATTCAAAATGGAGTTCATGAAGATCAATGATGTATGAATATTAATTGACCCACCCAAAGAGGTTAAACCTATAGGGTATAAGTGGGTCTTCAAAAGAAAAAGTGGCACAGACGGAAAGGTGGAGATCTAATGTGGGGCAGCCTAAAAAAAAAAGAAAAGAAAATACAAAGCTTCCTTTCGTTTGTCAACAATAAATCACGTTCGATCGTGGCACATTATTCTCAGGACAGACAGTATAATTGCCTATACTCTACTCAAGAGGCATGACTGATTGACATGGGACCAAAGCACGATCAATCTAAATGATGCTAATGAATGCCATTTTAGAGATTAGTAAATAACTAGCAATAATAAAGTAAATAGATAGATAGCAAAAATTAAATATGCTCATGAATAATTACAAAAAAAAATATAAATGAAATGAAGGATAGAAAGAAATTAAGCCCGCAAGAAAATTCAAAAAAAGATAAGAAGAATTCAGATCGTGGTAGTTAAGAAACTACCTTGATTAGGGCTCTTAATCTTTTAACCAAGCAGATCTATCGATAAAGAACTGGGTCTCTACCAACATCAGATCTAAAAAAAAAAAGTAAAAATCAAAGATCAGTTGAGAAGGAACGAAGGTCCTTGTCAATGTTTGATTTGTAGAATAATAGATCACTCTTTCTCTCTCTACATGATAGATAAAAATCTTAGAGGAGACAGATCTTCTTTTGGTGGAATAGGATTATGTAGGTAGATGGTGAAGATGAATCGAAATCATAGGAACACTAAATCTCAAGAAAATAAATGTTAAGGAGATAGAAAAATGTGGGCCTCACACCCTCCCCTCATGGAGCAATTTTGGATCTCACATCCTCTCCCTCTCGGAGCGACCAACACAAGTATTTATAGAAATTATAAATTAATTTATTTATTCATTGTCTCATTCATGAAAGATACATAGGTTTATATAGGACCCTAGGGGTCCTATTTCTTTAGGAATCCTATTCCCTTTACAAGGAAAAAATCAACCCTCCCAACAAAAAAGTAAAACATTATGTATAGTTTCCAAATACAATAATATATCATATCCATCTTTTATGGAACCATAGGGAAGAAATCAGTCTTTTAACAAAATAAGTAAGAAATCAAGAACTCTTAAGGAATCCTAGAGAAGAAAAGAAACTCCATGTGGGCACTTGATGCTTGGCACACTTGGCATGAGGATCCTTGGGCATGGCACATGCTGGCATGTATATTTTCTTCCTGAGTGTGTGGAGGGTGGTGGCTCTAAAGATGACATGGACCAAACTTGCTTCTTTATGATGGTCTCTTTTCAAATAAGGCTTAATCCAAAATAATCCCAAGTATGGTCCTACGGACCAAAAACTAAATGCATCAAAAGAACTAATTGATTAAATCAAAGGACTAGAATAAAAAAACTGAAGTAGAGTTATTCTGATATGGCTTCTTCAATCCAAATTGAATCTAAATTATGTTGCCGACTTTTGATGGCTCTGGTGTCTGCACCAATTCTCTCGGGGTGGGGAGAACTCGACCCTATCGAGTGGTGGTCGATTTTGCTCTGGTGATGCTCAAGCAAATCGGGATTAATATACTGCAGCTCTTCTCGAGTGATCCAGGTATCCTCGGACTCTGGTAGACCTTGCCATCTAACTAAGTACCGTTGATAGCCTCGACTCTGGGTGAAGATGATCTGCTCATCCAAAATTCTCTCAATCTGATCATGCTTTGACATTTTGGTTGGTGGACATTCAGGAATAGGCTCTCTCTTAAAGGTTGGTTCAGGCTCAAATGGTTCACTAGGTATCCAAGTTGGCTCTTTATAGGCGACGAGATCTACAACATTAAAAGTAGAGGTAATCCCAAAATCAGAAGGTAAGTCCATAACATACGCATTTGGTCCGATCTTCTTTAAAATCTTAAATGGACTTGCTCCTTGAGCATATAACTTCTTGACGGTTCCTGGTGGAAATCATTCAGGCCTCATTTGAACCATCACATTATCTCCTTCCACAAACTCTTAGGCACGTCGATGAGAATCTGCATTCTATTTATAAATTTTATTACCAATACTAATTTTTTTACTGATCTCTTTATGTAAACTCTTGACATGCTGTGTAAATGACTTTGCAGATTTAGAAATTCTAGCATGCATGGGCAGTGGGATAAGGTCTATTGATTTTCTAGGTTGATATCCATGAACTACTTCCTTGGGATGATCTATCTTAGGGTCCTCATGAACTTCTCTCATAGCAATCATCCAAATTGGTGATCCTTTACTCACGGTCATCTATAATTCCTAAGCACCTATCAGATGGAGGCTTTTCTTTTTGATGTTTTCTTTTGGTCCACCCTCTATCTTTCTATTGGTAGCCTTAGATGGGGAAGGATTGATCATGATCTTCTTATCCTTATGAGTGAAACTATAGGAGTTGGTTCGGCCATAAATTGTAACATCATTATCAAACAGCCAAGGCCGACCTAATATGATACTTTCGACTTCCATGGGTAAGACATCACACCAAACATGATCCTGATAAGAATGGAGCTGGATGGGAACACGGCATCTAAGTTTAATGGAAATAAAAGAGGAATCTATCCAAGATACACAGTATGGGCTGGGATGATCTACAGGAGCTAATCCTAATCACTTAACCATGTCGGTGGAGATGGCATTGATACAACTACCGCTATCAATGATCATCTTATAAATTTTATTACTAAATTTTATGAAGATATGAAAAATAGAAGTCCTACGCCAGTCTTCACTCTTCTTAGTCTGTGCTAGAACATACCTAACGACTCTACATCTAAGATCTGACTCTGATGCAACAATACTTAGGATTTTCTTAGTACTCTCAAACTGCTTGGCTAAGTCTAGATCAGCTTCATAAACTTCCTCCTCAATATTTTCCAGAGTTTTCTCTTTTAATTCTTCCATAAATAATGATCGGTTAGGACATTGTGCAGCAAAATGATCGTAACCATGGCACTTGAAGCAGTGGGATCGAGAACTACTTTCCTTAGATAACTTTTCTGCAACTCTTTTTTCTTTATCTTCTTTTCTCATAATAGGATTTGTAGGTGGAGGTCCATTACTAGGAGTCTAGGTAGTATTGGGTCTCGATCCAGAAGGGGTTACTCGGCAAGGTTCAAGACAACGAATGGTCGAATACCTAAAAAATCTCTTAAAGTCTAGGATAAGTTGATAAGCTTGTTCTAACATGGTTACCTCTTACAAAATGAGCTCATGCTGGATGTCTACTCGTAATCCAGCTCTAAATCTAGATAAGATAACAATTCTATCTTCAGTTACTCCATATCTCATGAGATACTCATCAAATCTCGTGATGTACTCTATGACTGATCTATTTTCTTGAGTAAGTCTCTGCCACTGATCTAAAAATCTTTGTTGGTAGGAGGTGGGGAGGTATTTTTCTCTAAGTTTCTCCTTCATTTCATCCCAGGTTTCTATCGGATCTTATCTTCTCCGGTTGAGAAGACATTCAACACTTTTCCAATAAAGTCGGGCTTGCCTAACCAACTTCATCCTAGCAAACCTAACTCTTCTTGCTTTAGACATTTCATACCATCTAAAATAGTAGTCCATGCCCGATTCCTAATCTAGGTACTCTCTCGGATCTAGACAACCATCAAAACTTGGGGCTTCGATCTTTACATTCCTAAGGACATGCTCATCCTGATCGAACTGGTTATGATGGAAGCGTGCTGCTATAGGTCGATCTAGGTCGAGGTTCCTTCTTCTCTATCCTATAGGTAGTTAGGGAGACTTAGGTTCAGATTGTCTTTGCCTAGCTTCTTCTAGTACTGTTATTGTTTCACTCATAGTTTTCATAAAATCTTTCATATCATCAAACTTCTCAGTCAGGGCATTAATAATGGCTGCTGTATTGGGATCCATGTTGATACTGGGTGAGAAAATAGGATGCTGGTACTGGATACCTGATCTAGTGGTCATGCAAGTCTAGGATGCAGGAATAAGATGCAGTAAAAAAGAAAAAAAATACTAAAAAGTAAATTATGAAATTTAAATTATGAAAATTTAACTTGCAGGAATTTTAAGTTGCAGAATTTAAACTAAAGCCCTAACCAATCCGGCTCTGATACCAAATCGATGCGAGACAACCTAAAAAAAAAGAAAAGAAAATACAAAGCTTCCTTCCATTCCTCAATAACAAATCACATCCAATTGTAGCACATTATTCCCAGAACAGATAGTATAGTTGCTTATACTCAGCTCAGGAGGCGTGACTGATTGACATGAGACCAAAGCATGATCAATCTAAATGATGCTGATGAATGCCATTTTAGAGATCAGTAAATAACTAGCAATAATAAAGTAAATAGATAGATAGCAGAAATTAAACATGCTCATGAATAATTGCAAAAAGAAAAATATAAATGGAATGAAGGATAGCAAGAAATATGCCCGCAAGAAAATTCAAAAAAAGATAAGAAGAATCCGGATCGTGGTAGTTAAGAAACTATCCTAATTAGGGTTCTTAATCTTTTAACCAAGCAGATCTATCAATAAAGAACTAGGTCTTTACCAACATCAGATCTAAAAAATAAAAGTAAAAATCAAAGATCAGTTGAGAAGGAATGAAGGTCCTTGTCAATGTTTGATCTGTAGAATAATAGATCACTCTTTCTCTCTTTGCATGATAGATGAAAATTTTGGAGGAGACAGATCTTCTTTTGGTGGAATAGGCTTATGTAGGTAGATGGTGAAGATGAATCAGGGTCGTAGGAATATTGAATCTCAAGAAAATGAATGTTAAGGAGATAGAAAAAGGTGGGCCTCACACCCTCCCCTCATGAGGTGATTTTGGGTCTCACACCCTCTCCCTCTCGGTGCGACCAACACAAGTGTTTATGGGAATTGTAAATTGATTGATTCATTCATTATCTCATTCATAAAAGATATATGGGTTTATATAGGATCTTAGGGGTCCTATTTCTTTAGGAATCCTATTTTCTTTACAAGAGAAAAATCAACCCTCCCAACAAAAAGGTAAAACATTATGTATGGTTTCCAAATATAATAATATATCATATCTATCTTTTATGGAACCATAGGGAAGAAATCAGCCTTTTAACAAAATAAGTAAGAAATGAAGAACTCTTAAGAAATCCTAGGGAAGAAAAGAAACTCCATGTGGGCACTTGATGCCTGGCACAACTTGGCATGAGGATCCTTGGGCATGGCACATGCTGGCGTGTGTATTTCCTTCCTGGGTGTGTGGAGGGTGGTGGCTCCAAAGATGACGTGGACCAAGCTTGCTTTTTTATGATGGTCTCTTTTCGAATAAGGTTCAATCCAAAATAAACCCAAGTATGGTCCTATGGATCCAAAACTAAATGCATCAAAAGAACTAATTGATTAAATCAAAAAGACTAGAATAAAATAACTGAAGTAGAGTTATTCTGAAATGGCTTCCTCAATCCAAATTGAATCTAAATTATGTTGCCGACTTCTGATAACTCTGGTGTCCACACCAAGATCTATAAAGCCCGTCTGATTGCCAAGGGATATCGTCAATATTATGGTATTGACTATGACGAGACGTTCTTATTGGGAACATGTTCCAAAGCCAATCATCATCCTATTGACAGTTGTGCTACTTATTGTACTTGTATATGAATTATCAAATAATAAAAATTATTTTAGCATTTTTCACCATAAATTCTGTTATCTTCTAATGAACTCCTGTGTTGTGATGAAGTCCTTAGAACTATCTAGATTTGATAAAGAAAGATTTGTCATTTAGTCCTTAAATTGTTCACAATCAAAAGATACGTTGTTATTTAGGATGACAATGTTTATCAAGTATAGATCATTGTGTGCTATATAGGTTGGCTGTTCTTATAACCAAGAAGTGTTGAGACACTGGTATGACATGCATGTGAGATATATGGGTACATCTGCACTGAACGTGACTAACTTCAGAGCTTTTCTTCTATCAAGATTAGCCCCAAAGAATATGGATATAAGTGTCTCTTAGACCTGAGACCACCACAGTGACTTGCAAGCAACTCATTATACTTAGGTATCGGACTACTTGAACTTTTAATTCAGTGATGGAAAGCTATTGAGGGTAGTCAAGTACCTGGCTTATTGGTGTGTGAGTCAAGATGGGATTGATCCCTCTAAATATTCAAGCAAGTATATCGCTGTATTTTAATTTAGCAAATCCTCGGCCTGGGGTAGTCCATATGATGGATGCTAAATTTTAAAATACAATGTGGATGAATTATAGGGTTGACAGTAAATCCTAGATCATTCTTTTGAGCATCGTGATCAAAGAGATGAATTATACGGTAACCATATTTCATAGGTTCGTCATTGTTGCGTTGCAATATTTTGATCTATCCGAACGTCGGATACCATTGCTAGATGGTCACATCGATTAGTACAAAAAATTGATTCTTATGCGATCAGCTTAGGATTCAAACCTATGGGGTCACACACATAAGGAGTTCCTATCTGATCTGATAGTTGATCATGAGTCTCGATGACCTAGGATACTATGGTCAAGAGTCCCACTTGACTGGGTCTCTATGACTAAGAGTCTCATTCGACCGGGACTCTAAGTCCTACTCATCTAGGACTCTCTAATTAGGAGTCTCACTAGTTTGGGACTCTAAGATCGCAAGTTTCATTTATTTAGGATACTGGGTTCAAGAGTCCCACTGGATTGGGACTCTTCAGGAGTTTCATGTTGATGGAACTTTGTTGTCTGATAATCCATCTGATTTAGACTCAGATATTTTAGATGATTAATCAGCAATTCAATTACTGATTAGCTCAATTTTACTGAGCAATGAGTATTCGATCAAGTTCAATTAAATTTGATTCAATTGGGTTTGATCCGATCAGGTCATGAGATGACCTAATCACTATGGGAGTTTTGACCTTGATTTGATTAAGACCTGAACCTAATTAATTTCTAATTTAATTAAGATTTTATTAAATTAGGCTAAGCCTAATTTGGTTGGGTTTAACCTGGTCTAATTGAATCTAGATTAATTGGTTTGGTTGAAACCAATTAGGTCTAAGTCAAATGAAGTTTGAATTCAAACTCTCCCATGCGTCCACCAATTTTGACTTTTCCACTCTTGTGTCAGGCCCAAAATTTTTTGTATGTAACTTTTCTCTCACCCAAAAGATTTTTGCACCCCCTCTCTTATCTGCTTTTGACCTGGTCTAAGGATTGGACCGGTTCAAAGTAAGTTAAGTTTTGAATTCAACTCAGTTTGTTGGAGGTTGGAACCAATCCAACCTTATCTACTTCCTACGCCCTCCCTTTTGTTTGACAAATATTTTGGGAGAAATAAAAATATGTGCATGTAGAATGAGAGTACTTATATGTGTTAAATACATGGGAGGAGGTGTTGGATAAAGATATGAGGCTCATTTAATTTTTGAAATCAAGTGAGTGGTTAAAACCTCCCAACCACTCGACCCTTATCTCTTTCCATGCACTTTTCACATGGTATTCATATCAATAAATTATGAGATTCTTTTGTGCATGTAAAAGAAGAGGTTAGCATTACATGATAAAAATTTTAGAGTGATTGAGAATTAGTTTTGAGTGAACAAAATCTTGAAGTGAAGGTGAGCAGTGTCCTGCAGCACTTTACTTTTCCCTCATACCTCTCTTTTTTTCTGATTTTCACCTCTAAGGATACCTAATTTTTAGATATGATCTAAAATAGAGTTCATAGATCTAAAAGTCATCTTTCTATAAAAAATTATTTCATAGAAAAACTTCACACAGAGAGGGCGTGATAGGATTTTTAGTGTGTTAGGGTTTTTGGGCCGAGTGAAACCCTATTTTGGAAATCTAGGTTCGGGTGGAGAGATCGAGTGCTATGAGCATCAGATCACCACCAAATTTGAAAAACCTCTTTATCATCCTCCAATATTTATGTTTAAATTTTTTGGAGTATTTAAAAAATTAGAAAGTAAATGATCAATCGGATCGATCATGATCAGCCATTGAAGGCCCCGACGAGAAGCTAGCACTTCGATGGAGCTGATTGGGATCAGGAGCTCTATGTGGACCATTCATAGAGGCTGGATGAGTGTGCAACTATAGTATAATACCACAACTTCTTTCAATAGATTCAGATCATGGAGATCAGCTACCCGCGAAAAGGTATCGAGTTCTAAACTCGTAGAAGTTAGTAGATTCGATTTGCTGATTGAATGCATTTAATTTTTCTATCACATATTAGCATATTTAGATTTTGAGTGGGGTTTATTTGATATGGTCAATGCATGTATAGTATTAATTTTAGATTAATATTTGCTTTTGCTGCTATTTTATTCAAAAAAGTTTCAAAAATACATGCTTAAATCCTACGCGATTTCCTCCAAATGGTATCAGAGCAGGTTCGCTAAACATGATATGCTTGCATATTTTAGATTGATAATTTAGATTTGATCTAAATATTAATCTAATAATCTAATTAATTAGTCTAAAAATTAAAATCCAGATCACATGGACTGCAGATTGTTCTGCTGTAGGGTTTGCCCCCTATAGTGAAAAGGTTGTCCTGGTACGTTGTTGATCTATATTGTTAATCATAAAATCTTAGATTTGATCTAATATTTTTATGATCTGATTATATTAGACTTTAATCTGATTTGTGATGATGAATGGATAATTAGATAAAGTTTGATTCATGGTTTAGTATTATGTAGTGTACATAGTTTTAGATTAAATCCTACAACTAGTATTGTTTGAGAATTGAGCCGATTCAATTTTAAAGTGAGTCGACTCAATTAGTGAATAATACTAAGTTATAAAAAATCTTTCAAAAATTTAAAAAATATTTTTAAAATGCTGAACCCTAATCCATAGCCCATAAACTTAATTAAATATTAAGTATAATGATTTAGTGTCTAAAATTGTAAATTAAGACTCTAAGTCATTAATCATAAAGTATGGATTATTGGGATAGTTGAATTAGGTCCATAAATTGGGTTAGACCTAAGATTAGTTAAAGAGTGGACTAAATTAGAGTAATTGATCAAATCTAATTAAATGTTAATTTAGATTAGGTCAAGGACTCTATAGACTCAATTGCAATAGTTATAGTTAGTCAAGTCCATGCCTTTAATGAGGACTAAATGGACTTGATTCATGGCTATGCGGTCGAATCCAAAATTACTAGATTGGTCAAATTAAAACTAATAAACCGAATGGTGTCTAAGATAAGTTTGACAGTTTGACCAGTGGTTTTTAATTGGAAGCTACTCGCACTGATTCAATCTTTGACGAGTTAATGGCATATCTCTTCCACTGATCTTACTTACCTGACTATCTTGGTGAGTTAGATTTTGATTAGATCACTTGGTGATTTGGGCTCACCTATATGAATTAGGTAAATCAGTCTGACTGATTTAGGTGCTCCTAATGCTAGCTTAGAATAGATCCTTTTTGATCTGACTTAGTGAAGTCAGAGAGAGGATCAAAATTGGCTCGCTTTTCTTAAATATGTTAACTAAATCCTCTACAATTATTAGGTTCTTAAAGATAAAATAGTTATATAGATAACTAAATCATAGCCTCCCATTAAGTTGAGTGATAATAGATTCATTAATTTGATAATCACTGGAGGCCCAAAGGCCTGGTGCTTATTGACTAATGAAATTATCATTCATAAAATGATGATTTGGTTAAGTCTTTCTGATGGTGGTTAGGTTGGCCGACTAAAATCGGGCCTGATCATTTATTGGTTAAATAAGACCAAATGTGGTCATGTTAATGGTTGGACCAAACTGAACTTTTTCAGTGGAGGCCAAAACCTACTGATTAGGTCTCTGGGGCAAAATTGATATTACTAGAAATTATTTAGAGAAGCAATTGGTTTTAAATCTATCCATAGTTGCACATGGATTGACCAACCAAAGTTGGGCTGGTGTGTAGTCTATGAGGATTCTAGTACCCACTAAGAAATTAAAATAATTCCTCAAATTGGAGATGGAGGCTATCAATTCGTATAAAATAGTGGGAGAACTTTTAGACTAAAGTCCAAGTCTTTAGGATAATTGATTTATATACTAATTAGGTTTGGTTTTTCTTATTGTGCAGAAATGGCCACTAACCTGTCACTTCGATCATTATTAGAAAATGACAAATTAATGGGATCCAACTACGATAGCTGGTATTGTAAGTTGAAAATCATCTTGGAGCATGAGCGGATTGTTTATATCATAATGGATCTTGCACCTGAGGAGCCAGCCCCAAATGCTAGAGGAGCGATCTGAGATACTTATCAGAAGTGGCTCAATGACCGCACCACCATTCAGTGTATAATGCTGGCAGCAATGAACGACGAGTTCAACCATAGGTTTAAAAATGCCCAACCATAGGAGATGCTTCAAATGTTGAACGACTCCTTTGGCATGCCTGACGATGTTGAAAGGCACAAAATAAGTGTTAGATATGTGAGTCTTAGAAGCCAGAATTGACTGACACTTGTAATATATTTCTAAGAGAAAAATTATAATTTTGATTATAAATAATAAAATGAATTATTTTCTATCACAGAAGTGTATTTAGTGTCTGTGATACATCCCTTGAGTTAATGGTAATGATAATTCATATTTTCAAGAGTTGAAAATTTAAGACATGAATTTTTATTTATTAACTCATAAAATGCTCCTAACCGTAGGATCATCATAAGGATGGTGATTGATCTAGAAGGTTAGTGTACAATCGCTTCTTTGTAGTAGATGAGTCTTGAGTCTACGGTGTAGAGACACCAGAGCGAGAGTATAGGTACTCGTTAGAGAACGAGGGCACTGAGCATGACCACCTCGAGTAGTCATAAGTCTACATTCTCGTCGATGACTGACTCGATGCTGCAGTGGTATGTTTGGTTCTTTGATCTGAGGTGCATCGGTAGTTCACCTTGAGGGTGTTATAGTTTGACTACACCATGACTCGGTCTCCTAGCCATTCGAAACCCTGAGGTGTATGTTGGCTATAGCATGTTCATTAACCAAGATGGAATCTATCTACCTCGGTAGAAGAGGAGTAGCCCTATGATGATCATGAGAATCAAGTCCATAAGCCCATGGCCATGGCAGAGTATGAAATAATAGAAAGAGTTTCTATTAAGGTTTTCACATCGGACTCAAATCGAATGATTAAATCATATGATAGGAATTAGGGTTTGACAAGTTCACCTTAACCCTAATCTGATCGGGGCTCAAGATAAAAGAACTTAATCACACAAGTAGCTGCACCAAGAGATTCATTTTTCATTTTGATGGGTTGCCACCATATACTGCTGGTGTCACTGGTGAATTTTGGGAGCAACTAGAATGATTTAGATGATCGATCATTCTAATTGTTTGAATCAGAAGAGTTCTGATCCATAGAAAAAAGTTTCGATGATGCTGATGATGGAGATCATTACATATCCCATTATCATATAGAACTGAATCTAACTAGATCACACAAACAAGGATTTAGATTTGGATATCATCAATTGGACTAACCCAGTTTAATTGATTTGAATAAGATTCAATTAGGTTCAAGAAAATCATGCTAGCATACGATTGAGCCTAACATTCTTCTTTTTCTTATCACAAAAGTTATCTCGACTGAGCCAAATGAGTTTGTGCTTACTCAGGTACCTTTACCTGATCTGATTGGAGCATGTCCAAGTCAGAAAAGGGTTATCTTAATTTATGAGATAAATTTGAGACAACACCTACCATTTTCTGTTACCTGCTAATTCTTGTACTTTGACTTGGTCAAACGTTGACCTTTGACCCTTAGACATCTATCCATGTGTCATACACTCATTGAAAAGTAGATAGGGGCTTGTCCCCTCTCTAAAAATTGGAAAGAAGGGGGCACACACCTAGGATGGCGTGCGCCCATGTATAGGGATGCCTGGAGTCCCATACGGATGGGACTCCACGTTGCTTCTTGGATTCAAACTAGGTGACCCTCATCTATAGACTTTGACTAGTCTTAGGCACTATCTAAGGATGAATCTATGGATCCCTCATCTAATTAGATTAGGTGATGTCATCCCACCAATCAGATTTAGATCTGATTGCACGAAGCAACGTGATTGGTCGGGGTGATGTGGCACCGCATGGCGCATCAGGGTCTATATAAAGACCTATCTACGCCCACTTTTTCAAGAGTTTCTCTTAGCCCATGTCCCAAGGCTGCTCCTCTCCTTCCTCCATGCCACCTTTCTGATCCTCTCTCTTCTCTCCATGCCCAAGGCAGTTGGGCTTCAGATTAGTGCGAGTTAGGCAAGAAAAGGCTAACGAAAAAGGAAGAAGGCAGCGCTACTGCAGAGACGACGGATGATCTTCAGAAGGAGTTTTGAAGATCCTCCAGATTAGATCTAGATCTAATTTTTGGAGAAAAGAAAGAAAATGAGAAGATCTCCAGATTCAGCCCAAGTGGATATCGGTAGAGGCTAGGCGCTTGCGTGGCTAGATCCAGAACCTCAGGACTTCAGCAGGATCATCAATGGGTAATCAGATTATCCAGAATCATGGTATAATTAATTAGATTTAATTTTATTTAATTTTCTTATTTATCAGATCATAAAATTAGATCTAAAAAGTGTTAGATCTAATTAGGATCTAAGAGGTGATTTTTGAAATATGCCTCTTGATCTAATCAGATCTGAACGAATTTGACCCAAAAAATTCTAGATTTTCCTTCAACTAGTATCAGAGCCAGGTTGCTATAAAATTTATTTAGATCTAATTTTAATCTAATAAATTAATGATTTTAGATATCACATGAGATGTGATTAGATCTAAAATTAGAAAATTAGAAAATTAAAAATAATAAATCTAGATCTAGAATGTATGAGATACATAACTAGACTAGGAATAGAATTGTTCTATGTGTAGTCTAGTATAATCATAATTTTAATTTAATTAAATATAATTTTTAGATCTATTTATTTTCTATTTTTTGATATTATAAATATTATAATCAGATCTAAAAATATAAAATAAATTAAATTTAATTTATTTATATGAGATATGATAGTTGCATGTTTAGACTAGTTGTAGAATAGTTCTACAAAAGGGTCTAGATTAAATTTTATTTGATATGATCAAATTTAAATTTAATTTTTTAGATGATTATGAGATAATTTAGATCTAAAAAATAGGCATGCATGATACATGAGATGTATGCAAAACATGTTTTAATTAGATCAATTTTCTTATATGAGATATATGCTTAGATCTAATTAGTTTTTGTAGATTAGTTGTATTTTTGATTAAGGCGTTCCCCTTGGCCGTCTGATTATAAGAACAAAGTAGAGCTTAAAGACCCTCTCTTCCCATTCGATGGGATGTTCTTATGATATGTAGGGGTGATGCACGTTCGTTCTTAATCAAAAATTAAAAACTTACTTTTTGCAAAATCCAAGATCCTGAAACCCTAGGATCTTATTTGCATGTTTTATTTCTGAACCTTAAACTTAATTAAGAATTAAGAATATGAAACATATTAGGTCTAAAATTGAAAATTTTTAGATCTAAGACATGTTCATAAAATTGGGTTCGGACTTGGGTAGCTCAATTAGGTCTAGCGGTTGATCAAATCGAATCAAGAGTTGATTAGATAGGATCAACAATGCTTAAATTGACCAGCCTAATAGGATTAAGTCTGGGTCAAGATCGAGTCACGTGAGTGATCGATCAAGCTAAGACCTAATTAGGCTCAGTGGTTAGAGTCTGGATTGTAGGCTAACCCGATTGGTTCTGACTCAACAATTTAGTGTCTAAGGTAAGTTTGGCAGATACGATCGACTGGTTTTTAATTGGGAGCTACTCAACTTGAATGCGTTCTTGTCGAGTTAATGGCATATCCCTTCCATCGGTCTCACTTACCTAGCCATGTTTGTTGACTCAGTTCTGATCTGAGGTGGTCAATAATCCGAGCTAACCCATGCCACTAGGTTAGTCATAATGGTTATGACTATGTCAAGTCTAGTTTAATGAGACCTAAATCAAATCTCCCTAAGAAAAGATTAAGTCTAAGGTCTTCCACCATTGTAGATGTGCGGGGCCTTTTCGGAGTTGATTGTTCTTGATTGGTTATAGTGGTTCAGTTGCACCGGCAAGATGCAACCATGTCTATTAGGCATTGGATGCTACAGACTAGAGGATGGATTGGGCTCAATATTTTGAATACGATGAGAGATCCAATTAGGAATCCAATCTATGCAAATGGTGGGTCTGACTTAACTAAGGAGTGGATCAATATTTCAGACATGGTGAGATTCATGAATTAGAGACCATGTTTGGGTGCATCATGATTAGAGAATCATTGAATAAGAGTTGTTCACTCATTGGCTAATCCACCACCAATAACTGTTAGGTGAGGTGATGAGTAAGTTGGTGGGACCGCACCATCCATTAGAAATCAATAATCATGAAGATTTTCGCATCTCTACAGAGGGAGTGTAGAGATCCAAAAAAATAGTGAGAGCTAATTTGTTTTAAAATAAAATTCCTAAATAAATTGGTTAAGTCTTAATTATAATATCTAACTAAAAACTTTGACTCTCTACAAAAAAATGTCTGCATCCAACCCACTAGCATGAATCTTGGACACCCATAGACTGACCGGACCAAATTATAAGGATTGGCTCCGAAACTTTAAAATCATTTGGGTTTTGAGAAGTTAACTCATGTATTAGACCAGGACCCTCCCACCTTACCAGCCCATCCATCTGCTGAACAGAGAGCATCTCTAGATAAGTGGACTAACAAAGATAACAAGGCTAGATATTATATGTTGGGCTCGATGTTTGATGAGCTTCAGCGCCAACATGAAGATATCAGAACTGCTCGCCAAATGTTGGCTCACCTATAGGAGATGTTTGGTAATGATAATTCATATTTTCAAGAGTTAAAAATTTAAGACATGAATTTTCATTTATTAACTCATAAAATGCTCCTAACCGTAGGATCATTACGAGGATGGGGATTGATCCAGAAGGTTAGTGTACAATCGCTTCTTTATAGTAGATGAGTCTTGAGTCTACGGTGTAGAGACACCAGAGCGAGAGTATTGGTACTCGTTAAAGAATGACGGCACTGAGCGTGACCACCTCGAGTAGTCATAAGGAAGTCTACCTTCTCGTCAATGATTGACTCGATGCTGCAGTGGTATGTCTGGTTCTTTAACCTGAGGTGCATTGTCAGTTCATCTTGAGGGTGTTATAGTTTGACTACACCATGTCTCGGTCTCCTAGCCATTCGAAATTTTGAGGTGTATGTTGGCTATAGCATGTTCATTGTAGGAATTGGATTGCACCAAGATGGAATCTATCTACCTTGGTAGAAGAGGAGTAGCCCTATGATGATCATGAGAATCAAGTCCATAAGTCTATGGCCATGGCAGAGTATGAAATAATAGAAAGAGTTTCTATTAAGGTTTTCACATCAGACTTGAATTGAATGATTAAATCATATGATAGGAATTAGGGTTTGACGAGTTCACTTTAACCCTAATCTGATCGGGGATCAAAATAGAAGAACTTAATCACACAAGTAGTTGCACCAAGAGGTTCATTTTTAGTTTTGATGGGTTGACATCATATACTGCTAGGTGTCATTGGTGGATTTTGGGAGCAACTAAAATGATTTAGATGATCGATCATTCTAATTGTCTGAATCAGAAGAATTCTGATCCATCAAAAGGTGTTTTGATGATGTTGATAATGGAGATCACTACATGTCCCATTGCCATACAGAACTAAACCTAACTGGATCACACAAACAAGAGTTTGGATCTGGATATCATCAATTGGACTAACCTAGTTCAGTTGATTTGAATAAGATTCAATTAGGTTCAAGGAAATCGTGTTAGCACACAATTGAGCCTAACATTCTTCTTTTTCTTATCATAAAAGTTATCTCGACTGAGCCAAATGAGTTTGTGCTCACTCAGGTATCTTTACCTGATCTGATTGGAGCATGTCCAAGTCAAAAAAGGGTTGTTTTAATTTATGAGACAAATTTGAGACAACACCTGCCATTTTTTGTCACCTGCTAATTCTTATACTTTGACTTGGTCAAACGTTGACCTTTGACCCTTGGACATCTGCCCATGTATCATGCACTTATTGGAGAGCAGATAGGGGCTTGTCCCCTCTCTAGAAATTGGAAAGAAGGGGGTGCATGCCTAGGATGGCGTGCGCCCATGGATAGGGATGCCTGGAGTCCCATATGGATGGAACTCCATGTTGCTTCTTGGATTCAAACTAAGTGACCCTCATCTATAGACTTTGACCAGTCTTAGGCACCATCTAAGGATGAATCTATGGATATCTCATCTAATTAGATCAGATGATATCATCCCATCAATCAGATTTAGATTTGATTGCATGAAGCAACGTGAGTGGTCGGGATGATGTGGCACTGCATGGTGCAGCAGGGTCTATATAAAGACCTGTCTGCGCCCACTTTTTCAAGAGTTTCTCTTAGCCCATACCCCAAGGCTACTTCTCTCCCTCCTTCATGCCACCTTTCTAATCCTCTCTCTCCTCTCCACGCCCAAGGCAGTTGGGCCTCAGATTAGTGCGAGTTAGGCAAGAAAATGTTGATGAAAAAGGAAGAAGGCAGCAGTACTGTAGAGACAATGGGTGATCTTCAGAAGAAATTTTGAAGATCCTCCAAATCAGATCTAGATCTGATTTTTGAAGAAAAGAAAGAGAAGAAGAAGATCTCTAGATCCTGCCTGAGTGAATACCGATAGAGGCTAGGCGCTTGCATGGCTAGATCCAGAACCTCAGGGCTTCAGCAGGATCATTAATGGATAATCAGATTACCCAGAATCAAGGTAAAATTAATTAAATTAAATTAAATTTTTTTATTTATTAGATCATAAAATCAGATTTGAAAAGTGTCAGATTTGATTAGGATCTAAGAGGTGATTTTTGAAATATGCCTCTCGATCCAATCAGATCTGAACGAATTTGACCTAGAAAATTCAGGATTTTCCTTCAATAAGTTATGCTATTTTTAATGCTCGAATGAGAGATGAGGCCTCAGTCATCGATCATGTACTGTACATGATTGAGATGATTGAGTGCCTTAGCAAGCTGGGCTTTTTCCTGCACGAGCAGCTCGGTAAGGATGCGATCCTTAATTCCTTGCCCAAGTCCTTCCTCCCCTTCCTAACTCATTTTAGAATGACAAAGCCTGCAGTCAACTACCATGGATTGTTGGAGTTACTGTAGAACTTTGAGAAGGATCACCAACTCCATAAGGAGATGGTGAATGTAGTAAGAGGGTCTTCTTCTAGTCATTGACTCTTTAAGAAAGGAAAGAAGAACAAGAAGAAGAAGAACAATAAGGTGGAGCCAAACACCAGAACAACTGCACAGGGTTGGACCAAGAATTACAAGTCCGATCAAAGCTAGGAAGAGTGCTTCTTCTGCAAGAAGCAAGGGCAATGGAAGAGGAACTATCCTCAGTACATTGCCTTCCTAGATCCAAACAGATCGAGAAAGAAGCAAGTGGTTGCTGGGCAAGATAATTATATGATAATATCTTGCAATTTTTTCTTATTTGATTCTACTGCCTGGGTATTAGATACTAAAAGTTCTTATCATATTTGTAATTCTATGTAGGGCTTGCAGGTCAGTAGGAGATTTGATCAAGATGAGAGATTCCTGAAAGTTGAAGATGGAAGACAAGTTCCAATTCTAGCTTTAAAAATCATGGACCTTATAATCAATTTAAATAAAGTTATTCTTAATGAATGTCATTATTGTCCAACTTTCTTATTGAATGTCATTTCTATAGGCCTTTTGGCCATGAATGGTTTTGAAATATCAATAAAACAAAAATTTGATAATGTCATTTTGAATAGTATTATAATTTTAATTGGATAATTGAATAACAAAATTTATTTACTTTCTATGCCTGTTAACATGGTTCAATCCTTCGATAAATACCCTAGAATTAGTAATGTGTCTGATGTCTACCTTTGGCACTATAGGCTAGGTCATATTAGTAAGAATAGAATTAACAAGTTAGCTCAAGAAGAAATTCTTGAGGTTAGTGATTGTGAATCACTTTCGACCTATGAGTTCTGTCTTCCTGGTAAGATGACCAAATCATCTTTTATTGAAAAAGATGAACGAGCCACTGAACTTCTGAGTCTAGCACATTCAAATGTATGTGGATCCATGAGCTCAAGTACCAGAGATGGATATTTCTATTTCATAACCTTCACAGATGATCTATCAAAGTATGGGTACGTCTATTTAATGAAGCATAATTCTGAGTCATTTGAAATATTCAAACTATTTTAAAATGAGGTAGAAAAGCAAATTGAAAAGAGTATTAAAACTCTTCGATCTGACCGAGGGGATGAGTATCTTTCCAATGAGTTTCTGATATATCTTGGGGAGAACGAAATACTCTCCCAATGGACCCCTCGTAGAACACCACAACATATTGGTGTGTTTGAAAGGAGAAATTAGATCCTGTTGGACCTGGTTCGATCCATGATGGAGTTCGCTGGTTTGTTGATCTACCTATGGGGATATGCACTCGAATAAGCTTGTTATGTTCTAAATAGGGTTCTGAGTAAATTTGTTAATAAAACACCATATGAGATATGGATAGGGCGTAAGCTAATGCTTTCACACCTTAGGGTTTGGAGGTGCCTGACTTATGTCAAACATTTAATGACAGACAAGCTTGAACCTAGGTCTGATAAATGTAGTTTTATAGGTTACCCAAAAGAAATCAAAGGATACTACTTCTACCTTGCTGATGAGTAAAAAGCATTTGTCAATCTTAAGATAGTCTTTTTAGAAAAGGAGTTCCTTGGTGAAAGAACTAATGCCTCTAAGGTCGAACTTGATGAAGTATGATAGGTAGAAGAACAGACACAAGTTGTTGAACCAAAGTTGGATCCGATTAGATTAGACCCAAAACCCATTGTAGATGCATCCTTAAGGCGATCTGGTAGAGTACCATGTCAACCAGATAGATACTATAATTTTTTGATCCAGAATGGGGATCTTATCAAACTCGTTGAGAACGATCAGGATCGAATCACCTATATGGATGCAATGCAGAGATCCGACTCTAAGAAATGGCTTAAGGCCATGAAATTCGAAATAAAATCCATGAAGATCAATGATGTATGGACATTGATTGAACCACCCGAAGGGATAAAACCTATAGGGTGTAAGTGGGTCTTTAAAAGGAAAAGGGACACAGATAAAAAGATGGAGACCTATAAAGCTCGTCTGGTTGCCAAGGAATATCATCAACATTATGGTATTGACTATGACGAGATGTTCTCTCCTATGGCAATGCTCAAATTCATTCGGATTATGCTTGCCATTGTTGTCCATCTGGACTATGAAATCTGATAGATGGATGTGAAAACGACTTTCCTAAATGGAGAGCTGGATGAAGAGGTGTATATGATACAGCCTGAAGGATTCACATTCAAAGATGAGTTTAAGGTGTGTAAGCTTTAAAGGTCCATTTATGGACTTAAGCAGGCATCTCAGAGCTAGAATATATGATTTGATAGAACAATCAAAATATATGGCTTCATTAAGAATGAAGAGGAGCCCTGCATATACAAGTGGGCTAATAATTCAGCAATAGTATTTCTAGTATTGTATGTGGATGATATTCTCTTAATCGAGAATGATATCCCTGCATTGCAAGGAATAATGATCTAGCTTTCATCACAGTTCTCCATAAAAGATCTGGGAGAAGCTTCCTACATCCTAGGGATGAAGATCTATAGAGATAGATCTAAAAGGTTGCTTGGATTGTCCCAATCTACATACATTGACACTGTGCTAAAATGGTTTAGCATGGAGAATTTCAATAAAGACTATCTACGAATAGGCCATGGAATTTTTCTTTTAAAGAGGGATTGTTCGATAACACCTCTAGAAAGAGAGCATATGAGTATAATATAATATGCTTTGGTAGTGGGTTCTATCATATACGCCATTGTTAGATATATGTACCTTAGAAGCCAGAATTGGCTGATACTTGTAATACACTTCTAGGGGCAAAATTATAATTTTGACTAATATCAATAAAATGGATTATTTTCTATCACATATGTGTATTTAGTGTCTGTGATACATCCTTTGAGTTAATGGTAATGATAATTCATATTTTCAAGAATTAAAAATTTAAGACATGAATAATCATTATTAACTCATAAAATGCTCCCGACCATAGGATCATCATGAGGATGGTGATTGATCCGAAAGGTTGGTGTATAATCGCTTCTCTTTTAGTAG
>QRFJ01003482.1:62580-119027 GCA_006176705.1 Cocos nucifera | reverse complement strand
CTCCATTTTCGATACGTAGGATCATGTCTCCATTCCATCAGATCTCTTGCTTATCCTCAAGATCCATGCATTGGAAGATGCAACAGGTATGAGCACTAGGAACCAGGGAGTCAAGCACCCAACTGGGGGATGTTAGAAAGAAAATCGGGCAGGTTAGATCAATTAAATTTTGAGCATAAACGTCCATAAAAGGAACCTTTCCAAATTTTCTTGTTCTTTAGGGGGTGGCCGGTTTAAAGTAGGGGTAGGTTTTCGCTTCTAAGGTGGCCGTTGGCTTTGACAATGAAAAATACTTTTTCTTTGAAAACAGGCGGCTTCTTGCTTCAGTGGTGCGTGCGTGTTCTTCTTGCGTTGCCGTGATTCCATTCTTCTGCTTTTTTTGCCAAGGACTTCTTTTCTTTTCAGAAGAATTTTTTTGAAAGGAAGGGGTCCATTCCAATAGGCGCAGAGGACTGAGGGCATTTACTAGAACCTTCTTAAGAAAGGGCTCAGCGGTGGGACCAGGCGTGTTATTAATTTCGGCCCACAGGGAATTTGAAATGTTTGGCATGCTGCGTAATTTCATTGATGAAGGTTGCGCCATATGATCAAGGTCGAAGTGATTGCAGGGAATAACAATGTCGTAGGATCCCCAGTCGTGAAAACGCTTCCACACGCAGATCTCTCAAGCTCTTTCAGAGTCCCTGATTCATCCCATTTAGACAAGTTTGAATTCTTGGACTGACTTGCGCATTTTCCCACAACATCATCTAGCCTTGAAAAAGTCCCATTTTCATTACTTGATCTATGGATTGCTGCACGGGACCTCTGTTCACAAAACAATTTCTCTTGAGAGGGGGCAGGGTTTGAGCCAAACATTGGCGAGCAAATCCTAATTATCTTCACTGTTGGCACTGGAAGGCTCAGCAGGACATTTCACAAGGGCCCAAACATGGTAATATCTGGCCTATTATCTTCGTCTTATCCATTTTTTCTAAGTAGGATGCGTCTCTATTCAGCGGATGGACGCGAGCGTTTTAAGTGAGGGGGTCCTGGTTCAATACAATAGAGTTAATTTCTCAAAAAATCTAAAATGGATTTTTTGTAGTTCCTGAAAGCCAATTCTTTATAAATTTGGATTTTTCAGTCAGGCTATGTTAAGTGATCCAGGGATAGGTTGCAAATGGGTTGACGCAGGACATTTTTCCTGTAGAAAAAGGTCCAAAGCATCTGTAGTTAGATACCTACTAAATAATGGACTTCGGACCAATTTTATTTAAGAATTTTATTTTAAAAAAAATAAGTTCCTTTAAGTTTTTTTGGTCATCCCTTACCCACCTTCTCTCTGTAGAGATGCGAAAAATCGTCCGATGATTTAAAATGATTTTTCTAGTGGGGAGGTGCGTTCTTCACAACTTGGGACTCTATCACCTTCCACCTAAACAAATTATTGGTGATAGGTTAAAAAAGGCCAATGAGTGAACAATTTCTTGCTTAATGATTCTCGAATCATGGTGCACCCAAACTTGATCTCTAATTCATGAATCTCACCATATCCAGAATATTGATCCACTCCTTAGTTAAGTTAGACCAACCATTTGTACAGACTGGATTCCTAATTGAGTCTCTCACCCGTATCTGAAATATTGAGCCCAACTCATCCTCCATCCCATAGCATTCAATGCCTAATAGACATGGTTGCATCTTCTTAGTGCAACTAAGTCACTATATCCAGCCGAGAACAATCAACCCCGAGAAGGGCCAACACATCTACAATGGTGGAAGATCTCAGACTTAATCTTTTCTTAGGGAGAATTGATTCAGATCTCATTAAACTAGACTTATCATAGTCATAACAATTATGACTAACCTAGTGGCATGGGTTAGCTTGGATTATTGACCATCTCAAATCAGAACTACGTTAATAGATATGGTCAGGTAAGTGAGACCGGTGGAAGGGATATGCTATTAACTCATACAAGAACGCATTCAGATCGAGTAGCTCCTAATTAAAAACTAGTCGATTGTATCTGCCAAACTTACCTTAGACACCAAATTATTGAGCCAGAACCAATTGGGTTAGCCTATAATCCAGACTCTAACCTCTGAGCCTAATTAGGTCTTGCTTGATTAGGACTCGATTTTGACCCAGACTTAATCCTATTAGGCTGGTCAATTTAAGCATTGTTGATCCCATCTAACCAACTCTTGATTCAGTTTGATAAACCGCTTAGACCTAATTGAGCTACCCAAGTCTGAACCTAGTATTATGAATATGTCTTAGATCTAAATTTTAATTTTAGATCTAATTAATATTTCATAATCTTAATTCTTAATTAAGTAGGGTTCATAAATAAAATATGCACAATAAATCCTAGAATTTTAGGATCTAGGATTTTGCAGAAAGTAAGTTTTGGATTTTTGATTAAGGACGAATGCGCATTACCCCTACACGTCATAAGAACATCCCATCGGATGGAAGGAGAGGGCCTTTAAAATTCTTCTTCATTCTTATGATGGACGGCTAAGAGGAACGCCTTAATCAGGAACATGTAATACTACAAAATAGTTTTAGATCTATATCATATATCTCATATACAAATTAGATCTAATCATGGACATATTTTGCATACATCTCATGTATCAAATCATGCATATTTTCAGATCTAAATTATCTCATAATAATCTAAAAAATTAGATTTAAATTGATCTTATCAAAATAAACTCTAATCTAGACAACTATGTAGAACTATTCTACAACTAGTCTAGACATGCATCAATCATATCTCATATGATGTTTAAAATTAAATAATTTTTATTTGCTATTTTTTAGATATTATTATAATAATTATAATATCAAAAAATAGTAAATAAATAGATCTAAAATATGATTTAATCAAATTAAATTGTAAACATGCAAGACTATTCTATAGAACTATTCTATTTTAGAACTAGTCATGCATATTTTCTAATCTTAGATCCAAATCATTTAATTTTAATTTTTCTGATTTTAGATCTGATCACATCTCATGTGACATCTGAAATCACTTATTTTTTTTATTAAAATAAATTTAAAATTAGATCTAAATACTTTAGAACCTTGGCTCTGATACCAGTTGAAGAAAAATCCTGATTTCTCAGATCAGGTTCGTTCAGATCTGATCGGATCAAGAGATATATTTCAAAATTTTTTTTCTTTGATCTAAATTAGATCTGAGATATTTTAGATCTAATTTTTATTATTTAATAATTAAAATAAAATATAGATAAATTAAATTAAATTTAATTTATCTTGATGTAGGGTAATCCTATTACCCATTGATGATCCTATAAGCAGCGGAAGGTTCTGGATCTAGCCACGCAAGTGCCTGGCCTCTACCGATATCCACTCAGGCTGGATCTGGAGATCCTCTTCTTCTCTATCACATCTCCAAAAATTAGATCTGAATCTGATTTGGAGGATCTTCAAAATAGCTTTCGAAGATCAGCAGTTGTCCTTTGCAGCAGCGCAGCCTTCTAGCTTTCTGTCGCCTTTCTCTCATCTAGATTGCACCAACTGAGATCCCAAACTTCTTTGGGCATGGAGAGGAGAGGGAGAAGATGGAACTTGGCATGGAGGAGGAAGAGAGAGGCAGCCTTGGGGCATGGGAATTATTCCTTTTTTTTTTTTGAGTTGGGCGCAGGGTCTTATTTATAGACTATGCGTGATCCAACTCCTCTTCTTCCCAACCAATCACAACCCTTTATGAAATCAGATCTAAATCTGATTGGTGGGAATAGAGTCCCTTGGATTCATCCTTAGATGGTGCCTAAGACCAGTCAAAGTTGGTTCTTAGGAGAAGTCTAATCAGAATCCAAAAAGGAGATGGAGTCCCTATCCAACAGGGACTCCTGGGCGCCTCCAAGCTTGGGCACACGCCAACCCTTGGCGTGCGCCCTCCTCCTTGCCAGGTTTCTGGCAGGGGACAAGCCCCCACCAGCTCTCCAATAGGTGCATGACACATGGACAGAAGTCAAAGTGTCAATGGTCAACATTTGACCAGTCAAAGGTCAACTTTTGACCAAAGTCAAAGGACGAGAAATGGCAGGTGACCAAAAATGGTAGGTATTGTCTTACAAAATAAGACAACCCTTTTCTGACCTGGACAGGCTCCAGTCAGACCAAGTGAAGGCCTCTGATCGAGCACAAACTCCTTTGGCTCAGTCAGGACAACTATTTATGATAGTAAAAGAAGAACGTTAGGTTCAATCGAGTGCTAGCACGATTTTCTTGAACCTAATTGAATCTCATTTCAGATCAATTGAACTGGATCAGTTCAATTGATGATCACCAGATTCAAACCCTTGTTTGTGTGATCCAGTTAGGTTCAGTTCTATATGGTAATGGGATATGTCATGATCTCTATCATCGACATCATCGAAACTCCTTTCGATGGATCAGAACTCTTCTGATTCGAACAGCTAGAATGATCGATCATCTAAATCATTCTAATTGCTCCCAAAATCCACCAGTGACACCTAGCAGTATATGGTGGCAACCCATCAGAGCTGAATGCGAACCTCTTGGTGCAGCTACCTGTGTGATTAAGTTCTTCTATCTTGAGCCCCGATCAGATTAGGGTTAAGGTGAACTCGTCAAACCCTAGTTTCTGTCATATGATGTAATCATTCGATTCAAGTCCGATGTGAAAACCTAAATAGAAACTCTTTCTATTATTTCACTCTGCCATGGCCATGGGCTTCTGGACTTGATTCTCATGATCATCATAGGGCTGCTCCTCTACCACCGAGGTAGATAGATTCCATCTTGATGCAATCCAGTTCCTACAATGAACATGCTATAGCCAACATACACCTCAGGATTTCGAATGGCTAGGAGATCGAGTTATGGTGTAGTCAAACTATAACACCCTCAAGGTGAACTATCGATGCACCTCAGGTCAAAGAACCAGACACACCACTGCAGCATCGAGTCAGTCATTGACGAGAAGGTAGACTTCCTAATGACTACTCGAGGTGGTCACGCTCAGTGCCCTCGTTCTCTAACGAGTATCTATACTCTCGCTTCGGTGTCTCCACACCGTAGACTCAAGACTCATCTACTAAAGAGAAGCGATTGTACACCAACCTTCCGGATCAATCACCATCCTCGTGATGATCCTATGGTCGGAAGCATTTTATGAGTTAATAATGATTATTCATGTCTTAAATTTTCAACTCTTGAAAATATGAATTATCATTACCATTAACTCAAAGGATGTATCACAGACACTAAATACACATATGTGATAGAAAATAATCCATTTTATTGATTATTAGTCAAAATTATAATTTTGCCCTAGAAGTGTATTACAAGTGTCAGCCAATTCTGGCTTCTAGGGCACATATATCTAACAATCTCCACTTATCCTAAAGCCAATTGGCTACAAGTCTAAGTCCCATTTTCTCAAGGTGGGCTTCGATTTTATCAATTGGCTTGGAAAGTGGAGATCGTTAAATATGTGCCCAGAAGCAGTTGGTGACACTTGTAATAACTTCTAGAGGCAAAATTATAATAGAAAGAGTGATCAAATCTCCACCTTATCTTATTTAATTGGGTGCTGCCCTTAAGTTGTTTTAAAGATACATATGCACAATCACTTTCAACAAGGAGTTCTATGCAACTTAAACTAGATGCATGCAATTTAATTAAACTTGAAGAGTTTACCTTGTCTCTAGCATTCATCAAAAAAAATAAAAATAAAACTAATATGATGCATGCTCTAAGCCATTAGGATTTCTAATCTTATCATGAAGCTTTTAATTAGATTTAAGTAAATATTTTTTTAATTAATTTGAATATTAAAAAAATAAATAATAAGAAAGAGATCTAAGGTTAGGATTGATCTCACCAAACAAGATTAGATGATTTGATTTCCTTAATTTTATTCTTCTTTATCTCTTTTTCTGTAAAATAAAAAAAATAGTAAGCAATATTTATAAAAAAAATATTTATAATTAAACTATAAAAAATCAAAGAAATTAATAAAAAAATATCATCTATTTCTTCTCTGACAATGGTGCCAAAAACTTGATAAGAGCACGATATTGTCACTAAGACATCATATTTATCAATTTAATTTGACTTCTTAAAATAATTAAAAATACGTAGATAGCAGTGAGTCGGGTCGAATCTACTGAAAAGATAGTATTTTAGATTTAAAATCTTTGATTTTAAAAAAGAAAAGAGAGAAAAAAATTTTATAATCGAAAAATAAATAAAGAGCAAAAATTAAATAGTATGGAATAATAAACTTGGTATCAAGATCTACTAGTTAGATCTTAGCATCTACTTACAGTAAAATAAAAAGTAATAATTAAAATATAAAAATTAAATTATAATAAAAATAAAAAACTAAAATTAAAATATAAAAAAATAAAATTTATACTAATTAAAATTTTAAAATTTAAATACATAAAATTTAAAAAGAAAAGAAAAAATTAAAAATTAAGATGGGCTGATCTTTGATCTTGGATCGGCATCGACAAAAAGATGGTGTAGAAGCCCAGCTCTTCCTCTCGGCATCAGTTGCCTCGAAGCAGTCATTAATCCAAAGCCTGGCTCTACCCTATACCAAAGCTTCACCTTGATCGAAGATAAAAAATTCTAGAGGCATAGGGTCTTATTTATAGGTGTTGGAGGGTTAAAGTCTTTTGTTGCAGGCAATATGGGACTAAGAAGAGTTTTGATCGGCATTTATATAAGAATCCAATTGAAATTTGGATTAAAATAGCTTCTGGATGAATCTAGTGAAGTCTGGTGAAATCTGGCCATTCAATAGCAATCCAACGATCCAAAAATTATCAAAATTGGATGTGTATAAACCTAGATCAGGTCGGATTAAGTTCTGACCATCCGATCACATTAATTAGGAGGAAATCTAGTCATTGATTGGAGTTCTGGGTGTCCTGATCAAGTCGGGAGCATCCTAGACCGTCGGATCACTACCTAGAGCACTGTCCGCCATTCGATCGCGATCAGGGAGAGCTGGAAAAACCAAATCAAAGAAGGAAGAAACCCTAGCCGTTGGATCTGAACTGGCATCAATCTGGACCGTAGGATGGTGCAATTCTTGTAGCTATGGATAGCATAGACTAGCTTCACTGCACACCACAACAAATCAGTGCATGCATTTCGATGAGTGAAATGATAAAAATGCCCCGTGCATTGCGACAAAATACTACAAACCTCTTAGAGGTCTTGGTCCACCACATGGCAGGCTCCGATTAGCTGACCTCTATTGAGCTAGCGGTCCATGCTTAGTTTCATGGACCGGCTGATTAGCTTCTATGGCTAAGTCGGGTTTGACGGCTTGGCTTGGCTTGTGAAGCCGGTTGAGCCATTTTCTTTTTTTATTTTAATTTTTTTAAAAAAAAATTATATTTAGTCCATTTTAGCTTCGATTTGCTTCAAATTTATTTCATTACGATCAAAAAAATGAGCTCTTTTTTTATAATAATATTTTATTTTTTTATTTTTATTTTTTAATTATTTTTTAATTAATATAAATATTAATTTTTTAAAAATATATATAAATTGATTATTAATTCTTAAAAATAAATATAAATTAATTGATAAATTAATATTTTTATTGATGATTTTATGGTATTTATCATAGATCAATTTTAATCGCCTATGGCCCCGACCCTCGAGTCAACTCAAGGTTTTCAATGAGTTTGCTCGAGTCAACTCAAGCAATTATTCTAAAACTTTTAAAGTTTCAGTGAGAATTTAGCATTTAAATAATATTTAGATATTTTTTTTAATATTGCTCATTGACTATGCATTCAAAATTAATTCTTTGAATTTAATTTGCCTTACTTTAATTTTTAAAAAATAAAATTTATTCTAATTGATAGCAAAGCCCTAATTTTCTTCTAATAATATTGAAATCTTTCTTCATTAAGAGGTTTTATGAATATATCAGCTAATTATTTATCAGTATATACAAATTTAAGTACCACATCATTATTTTGTAAATGATCTCTTATGAAATAATGTCTTATTTCAACGTATTTAGATCTTGAATATTGAATTAGATTTTTGGTTAAGTTGATTGCACTTGTATTATTACATCTTATTGGTATCTTATTAAGTTTGAATCCAAAATCTTCAAATTATTGTTTGATCCATAGAATTTGGGCACGACAACTCTCAGTAGCAATATATTCAGCCTCGACCGTAGATAGTGCTACTGAGTTTTGTTTCTTACTAAATCATGAAATTAAACTAACTTCTATGAATTGATATGTACCGCTAGTGCTTTTTCTATCAAGTTTACAATCAATAAAATTAGCATCAGAATATTCAATTAATTCAAATTGAGATGATTTATTATACCATAATCCTATATTAAGTATCCTAGATAAGTATCTAAAGATTCTTTTAACAATAAGCAAATGTGATTCTCTAGGATCTGATTGATACCTATACACATACAAATACTAAATACTATACCTGATCTACTTGTAGCAAGATAAAGCAGTGAGGCTATCATACCTATATATAATTTCATATCTACTTTCTTATCCTTTCATCTTTGTCAAGTTTATAGGACATACCCATTGGTGTACCAATTAGTCTTCAGGACTCCATCCCAAACTTCTTAAGTATCACCCTTGTATACTTCGTTCGGTTGATGGAGATTTTTTCTTCATTTTGTTTGATTTGGAGTCCAAGAAAGAAATTTAGTTCTTCTATCATGCTCATCTCGAACTCACCCTACATAAGCTTGGCAAATTCATGACAAAAAAATTTATTAGTGGCACCAAAGATAATATCATCTACACAAATTTGCACAATCAATAGGTTTTCATCTTTTCTTTTTAGAAATATAGTTTTATCATCATTCCCTCTAGTGAATTTATTTTTTGGTAAAAATATGCTTAATCTTTCATACCATGCACGTGGAGATTATTTTATTCCATATAAGACCTCATGCAATTTGAACACATGATTTGAAAATGCATGATTTTCAAATCCAGGTGGTTATTCAACGTATACTTCCTTGGCTATATAATCATTAAAAAATATACTTTTTACATCTATTTGACATAATTTGAAATTCATTAAACATGCAAACATAAGCAATAGTCTAATTGCTTCTAATCTAGCTACTGCAGCAAATGATTCATCAAAATCAATGCCTTCTTCCTAATTATATCCTTTTACCACTAATCTGGCTTTATTCCTAACAATGGAGCCATGTTCATCCAATTTATTTCTACATACCCATTTAGTTTCAATTATTAGGTAGTTATTTGGTCTATCAACTAAGATCCAAATCTTATTTTTTTTAAATTGATTTAATTCTTTTTGCATGACATTAATCCAACATGGATCATTTTCAGCTTCTTATATTGATTTAGATTCAATTTATAAAACAAAAGCTACATAGTTATTATTGATGCAAAATCTTGTCGATGTCGAAATCAGACTGGAGCTAAAGAAAATGAGGTCACCGTCGGTGACCTGCAAGACAAATCCTAACCAGAGCTGGCGGATGGCTCCAACAAGATCCTTCGACAAATCAAGTCAGCTCTTCTAGCTCACAAAAATGGAGCACTCAGAGAAATTAAAGCAGAGTTTAAAGCTTAAAGAGAAAATATATCTAGAGAATTTCTTATATAGGTGGAGTTCGTAACAAATTGATGGTAATAGTTGTAACTGCCTAGTTGTCGGCCATTCGGAGCTATGTGGAGTTTGTTATGAAGGATGGTGTCCGTTGTCATGACATGCAAGTCTATTGAGATTTAATAGCTGAAGTTTGGATGGAATAGACATTGGTAGTGAAGAGCTTCAAATCATAATAGTTCCAAAGAAGTTCAGACTTCTCTAAGGTCATCTACATGTAGGTTGGTTTGTGTTGATTTGGAAACTGAATTTGTGTAGATGACAAGGTCCTTCTGGGCGACCATAAGATGTTCGACTAGAAGAGGAAGTTTGACTGGAGGGGGCTCTTTGGGTGATTGAATGGAATTTGACTGGAAGGAGCCCATTTGGCAACTAGAAAGAATTCAACCAAAGACTTCAAGATGGCCTTTATGAATAATTTGGAGACGATGTCCTTTCGTCTATCCTGACATGTACACTCAAGATTCCAAATTCAATAGGGTTGAGATCTGCCACTCTTAGTAAGGCATAGGAGTTCACCTAGGGGGAATCTCTGCCAGTCTATGATTCCTACTGTAAAATTTAATCTACGATGGTGAGACTCGACCTGAAGGAGATCTGATTGGAAAAGAGTTCGACTGGCTTTAAGATTGGCCAAACTGGGCTACATAGGGATTGAATGCTTAGTCACTTGCTTAGATGACCATTTTCACTATTTAAGCTCATCCAAAAGAAGTTTGATTGGAGCCAGCCACTTATAATGGAGAAATTTGGCTGCCCTTACAACTTGTCATAGAGTTGGATCGATTAGATTCTGCTATTCAAGCTTTACTGTCAATTGAGAAATAATCATTTTTACTATTCATGGTCATCCGAGCGAGGGCTGCAATGCTTTTGCAAGCTCTAGAATTTATTTATGCAATCTAGAGGATCAGCTAGCGGGTTAAAGATTGACCATCATGGGACTATCTTGGGACCAAGTACTAGGTTGAACTTCTACAAAAGTGGGTTTAACCCCAACAATAGTATTCCTACTCTCGAGTTCGAAATTCGAAGGGTGGGAGTATAAAGAATGGCGACTGCCAAAGTCCTTTTATGATTTTTCACGCTCATTGGATGAAAAGCTTTAACATTTACTATGCTGGCGTCGAAGCTTCTTCAATACAAGATGACCTGAAAAGATAATTTATCAAAACTCTCACTGAAGCTCTGTCCAAATTATGGTGCAATTAAGGATCTATCAGCTATCTGCCCTCTGCCTTGATGAGTGGGACACGTGTCAATCAAAGCTCGATCGGAGGAGACCTGCAATCAAAATAGCCTTGGTCTCTTCGAAATATTTAAGCTCATCTCCTTCCTCCAAGGTCTCATTTCAATCAAGATCTTCTGCCTCTTCCTCTGGTTTTCATCTTCCTCCTGCTTAAGAGTTCTAGCTTCTTCCACCATTTCTTCAGTCCCAAGCATTCTCTCACTTGATTATAATCAAGCTCACCATCTTCCCACCCTTCTCAATCAATTTAGGTTAGTTCCAAAAATCTTCTTTTGATTATTCCTGCATCTTTTATGTCTTTGTTCATTCAGTTTCTTCGAATAAGTCTAGTTTGATCCATATATCCATTGAAGAATCTTGATCAACTTATTCCGAAAGTTCGGCCCATCTAGCATTGATGGATCCATCCCATAAGGACACCAAACCCATAGAAGCATCCCAACCTCCTTTCATTTCTGACACCATCTCTTGTAAACTTCGGCATGAAGACCTTTCTTTAATCAGAATCTAGTTCAGGATTTCTTATGAATATGAGCTTGAATTTTCTGATCCCGGTGACCGAGCTTGCTCCCCTCCTCCAGGCCGCATTTGCTTATATACTAAGGCCTTTCATGCTGGACTTCGGCTTCTAGTCTCTCCTTTTGTAGCAGCCTTGTTTAGGTTCTTAAATATCTTCTTTGCTTTCGTGGTGCCAAACTCGCTTAGGTTTATCATAGGATTTCTTTCTTTGTATGTCATGGCCGATGTTCGACCTACCATCTCTCTATTTTGCAACTTCTTCACTTTCAAACATCATCCCACTGTCAAGGATTGATGGTATGTCTCTTCCCAGTTTGACAAGAAGGGGCTACTTAAGGGCGCTTCTTCTTTCATTCACAATTGGAAAGAGAAATTCTTCTTCATTTCATGTCCCTCCTTAGAATTAGGACTTCCTCCCTAGGGGACATGAGAGATTTGGTCCATTGAGCTCCTGAGTTAGAGAAAGAAGATTGGGACTTGACCGACAAATTGAAGAACTATCATGCTTCTTTGATTTCAGGACTCCTGGATGGTCAGACCTTGTTCAACCTCGGTCTTAGTCCCCTTGACCTAACAGGTAGTGCTCTATAATTAGTCAATCATGCATTATTTCCTCTTCTGATTTTAACTATTTCTATCATAAAGATGACTCTGGAAGAACAAAATCACCTATCCAAAGAGACTAAGTCCCTCAAGATGAAGGGCAGTTCTGTCGGGGAGCCATTGAAGAAGTCTTGCATTGAAGAGCTGAGCCCGGCCATGTCGATCTTGATAGCACTTGCCCTAGAAACCATCGCAGCCGTGCCAAGCTCAACTCTGCCCGATGAAGTTGCTGCCCCTGCACCTCCTGAGCAAGAGGAAGTTGCGAAGAAGAGAAAGAAGAAGGAGAAAAACACCACTGCCAAGAAGGTCAGGAGGAAGGTCGGGCACTCTAGCGGCGAGAGCTCGGGCCAAGAGCAGGATTCTTTGGATGATCGAAAAGTCATCCAATCTTTGATGGAGGGGAGCATCCTCCCGCACATTGTTGACAAGATGGTCCAAAAGAAGAATGCGGAAAGATTCGATGAGTCCTTCGCCATCTACCTTAAGGTAAATAATTTTTCCAAACTTTTTTGAATGAAGAATGTACTTTTGAAGTTCTGACTTGATTTCTATTCTGCAGTTGGGGTATTACTTGTTTGCCCACTCAAAGGTAGCATATTCTTGCCAGGACGAGACTTCTAGAGCCCTTCATGAGGCCCAGGCGGAGATTGAAAAGGTTCGAGCCGAGGTCGATTGTTTAAAGGTGGTCTCAGAGGTTTAGTCTATGAAAGTTGAGCACCTTCGGGAGGCACTGCGGAAGGAAGAAGAAGCAATGGCAAGGCTGAAGGCTGCTTTGGCTCTTGTAGAAGAGACGAAGAAGAAGATTGAAGAGGAGGTCGATGCTAAGCGAGAATGGGACGTCGAAGCCTTCAAGTCCTCCAAGGCTATGGAGGACATCAAGATCGCTTTCACCCAAAAAGTTTTCTTGGAGGGGCTTGAGATCTACATGAGGAGAGTTGCAAAGAACTTTCCAAACGTGGATCTCGATCTTCTGATGGATGAGCCTGGCGATGAAGTGGGTCTTTCTAATGCTGACGCTACCTCCCCCATTGTCGATCCTACCCCCAAAGTTTCTAAATCTATGGCCGCAGTCCCCGAGTCTGCTCCCAAACCTGAGGTTGTGGAGAATGCACCGACCCCATCTGTGGCTGCACCCCCCGAGGTTGAAAACTTTTGATAATTATATTTTTCCTTTTTTTCTTTTGATGTACACAAATCATTTTGAGCAATGAAAACATATTTCTTCTTTTCATACTTATGTTATGGTGTGTGTCGTTCAAAATCCCTCTAGTAATCAAAGCCGTGATCCGTCATCTCCAATGGAGGCTGCACCACTACCTGAAGGCATTTCTTAGAAGTTCGTGATTAAAAACTTGAAAAAAAAATTCACCATTTGAAGAAGAAATCAAAGAAGATGGAAGATGAGCTTCAAAAATTGAGAAAGAGCTGCTCAGAGGCCACGATTGAGGTTATCTGCCTTCAAAATTTGCACAAGAAGGATTCCATGGACTATATTAGGAAGAAGAGCAACTTTGAAAAGGAGCTCAAGAAAGTCAAGAAGCGTGCCAGTAATATGTCTTGGATGTTGATTGTGAGAGTCAACTCTCCTAAGGCCGAGCTTAATGCCATAAGAGAGAAGATTCAGTTACTGGAGGAAAACTCGTCATGGTCCTCCGACAAAAAGCATTATGGTTGGGATTGGTCAAAGAAATCTTTTGACCTCCAGAAATAACTTCATGACACCAAAGTTTGGCATAACAATTACCGACCAGGCTGGGTGAAGAAAATGTCCCAGCTCGAACATAAGCTCAAAGCAGCTAATAACGAGATGGCTCATCTTCAAAAGCAATCAGTCGATAATCAGTACGCTGGTGCCAACAGAGAGTCAAAGCAACTTGCCTCTTTAAGAAGGTCCTTAGGTGATCTTTTTGAGACATACGGAAAGGAGAAGGCTAAACTTCAATAGCTAAAGATCCAAATGACTTATGAGCAACAAGCTGTTAAGGATGTGGAGGCTGAGTCGACGATCTTGAGGAAGACGTTGCGTGAATCGAAAGATGATTTCCAAAGGACTAATAACTTGTTTCATGAGAGCTTGCTGAAGAGGAAGGAGCTCGAAGAAGAAGTCGTCAGCTTGAAGCAATCTCTTATAATGGCCAGGGTCAGTAGTTCAAAATCTAAAGAATCAGGTCCTTCATAGGACCTCATCTTTTTCTCTATTTTGTACATGGTCCTACCGATCTTTATTTTGTAATGAACTTCAACCTTAATGAAATGATGTTTTCCTCAATTATCTTCTTATTTTGTGTGGATTTGATGTTTGTTGATTTTTCCATTTTCTTCACTTCATCTTTCGATAGAATGGTTGTTGACAAAATATCTTTCTCCTATCTTAGATAACCAAAGATCTTCATCCATATCAGGATAAGGTTCACCTCCTGTTCCTAACATGGTTGGCCTTTACCTTTGTTAGGACGAGGTCCTCCTCTTATCCCTATCAAGATCATTGGGGCATAAAAGGATCATTGTAAGGACCTCTTTCCTTCTCCTATCTTATATAACTGAAGGTCTTCATTCGGATCAAGATGAGGTTCTCCTATTCCTAACATGATTGGTCTTTATCTTTGTTAGGATGAGATCCTCCTCCTGCCCCTAATTAGGTCATTGGGGCACATAAGGACCATTATAAGGACCTCTCTCCTCCTTCTATCTTAAATAATCAGAGATCTTCATCCATATCAGGATAAGATTCTCCTTCTATTTCTGACACGATTGGCCCTTACCTTTGTTAGGACATGATCTTTCTTCTATCCCTAACAAGATCATTGGAGCATAAAAGGGCCATTATAAAGGCCTCTCTCCTCCTATCTTAAATAATCAAAGGTCTTCATCCGTGTTAGGATGAGATTCTCCTCTTATTTCTGACACGGTTGGCCTTTATCTTTATTAGGATGAGATCCTCCTCCTATCCCTAACAAGATCATTGGAACATAAAAGGACCATTGTAAGGGCCTCTCCCCTTCTATCTTAAATAATCAGAGGTCTTCATCCATGTCAGGATGTGATTCTCCTCCTATTCCTAACATGGTTGGTCTTTATCTTTATTAGGACGAGGTCTTCCTCCTATCCCTAACAAGGTCATTAGGGCACAAATGGACCATTGTAAGAGCCTCTCTCCTCCTCCTATCTTAAATAATCAGTGATCTCCATCCATGTTAGGATGAGGTCCTCCTATTCCTAATATGGTTGACTTCGTCTAGTAACAAAGTTTAATAAGTTATTTTCTATCATCATAGCTTTGCATCAAGGATGAAAATGTTAAAGTAAAGGAAGTTCGGAGGTCTCCGTTAAAGAAATTTCATTGGGATGGAATCATTGATAGTACATTCATAAATTCTCCAAGTTTTATGGTCGTGGAAGATCAACTCCTTTAAGCTCTTTCAAATAATAAGTTTTGGACCGAACGATCTTCTTAATTTCATAAGGGCCTTCCCAATTTGGGACAAGTTTTTCTTGATTCTGAGGTTATGAGACAGCCGCCCGCCAAAACATGAAGTCTCCTACTTTGAATGCTTTGCTTCTAACTCTAGAATTGTAGTAGCGGGCTGCTTTTCACTTGTAGGCTATCTTTCAAACTTGAGCTTCTTCTCATTTTTTTTCTAACATGTCGAGGTTAGCTCTAAGATCCTGTGAGTTTCTCTATTCATTAAATGCCACAACTTGTGCTGACGAATGTTTGAGCTCTATCAAGATGATGGATTCTATTTTGAAAGCTAGGGCAAATGGTGTCTCCCTAGTTAGCAACCTTTGGATAGTTCGGTATGCCCAGAGTACATGATAAAGCTCGTCTATCCAAATTTTCTTCATTCTTTCAAGCCTTACCTTTATGCCTTGCAATAAAGTCCTATTGGTCACCTAGGCCTCTCCATTTGCTTGTGGATAAGCCACTAATGTAAAATTATGGGAGGTGTTCTGATCTTCGCAAAACTCAACAAATCTCGCCCCCATAAACTGGTGCCCATTATCAATTATAAGAGTCCAAGGTAGGCCAAATTTGTAAATGAAGTCCTATACTTTAGCTTTGGTGATTTTGGTCAAAATTTTGGTTTCGACCCATTTGATAAAATAATCGATTGCCACCAAGAGAAACATTGTCCAGATGCCATAGGAAAGGGCCTGAGTATGTCCATTCTACATTATGAAAATGGCCATGGGATGCTCAGAGGTGTAAGCTCAGAGGTCAGTTGTCTTTGAATATTTGCATTTCTTTGACAACGATATCACTTTCTGACATACTCTATTAAGTCTTGGTACATTATCGACTGTGCCGAAGTAATTTATGAGATAGAAATCTGGACCCCAGGTGACTCCTGCATACTCCTTTATGCACCTTTCATAATGCAAAATTAGCTTCAGAAGGTCGAAGATATTTTAAGGATGGCAAAGAATATGACCTTTTATATAACATGTTCTCATACAGAATATATCGGATGGCTTGATTCTTAGTTTTCGACTTTTTTTTGAATCATAAGGAAGAATACCATCTTTAAGATAAACGACAAGTGGGTCAATCCAGTTAGGCTCGTGGTTAACTTGCATTACAGTCTGGGGTTCTTCCGAACTTGGATATTTTAGAACTTCAAAGAAAACTTCTCTTGATAGTTTGTTTGGGGCTAGTGTGGCTAACTTGGATAGAAGATCGACTCTAGTATTTCTGCTCTTAGGATCTATTGAATGTTGAAACTATTGAAGGCAGATGTCAAACTCCTCATCTTTTCTAGATACTTCATCATGCTTTCCTCTCGAGCTTCATAATTACCACTGACTTGCCCTACCATCAATTAGGAATCACTATAAGCTTGGAGTCGATCTGCTTCTAGCATTTTGGCTATCTTCAACCTCAAAATTAGGGCCTCATACTCTGCCCCATTATTTATTGTAGGAAACTCAAAGCATAATGCATATTCAGCAATGATTTCTTCTGGATTAATTAAGATCAAACCTACGCCTGCACCAGAAGCATTGGATGAACCGTCCACATATAGGACCCAAAAGCCTTCAGGAAGGTCTACTCTTTCTTTAGGAGAGTCTGGCTGCAAACGTGGTACACTAGCATCATTTTGCTCAAGTTTGGCTCATTCAAAATAGTGCATTTTACTATAAAATCTACCAATATTTGAGCTTTGATTGACGGCCAAGATTCGAAGTTAATGTCAAACCCTATAAGCTCAATTGCCTATTTTGCTATTCTTCTAGAGGCATCCGTTCGTTGAAAAACTATCTTGATTGGTTGGTCAGTGAAAAGCATTACAGTGTGCATCTAAAAATAGGATTGGAGACTTTGGGCTATAATTAAAAGAGCATAAGTTAGTTTTTCTAACTTGCTATACCTGGTCTCAGCATCCCTCAAGACTCGGCTTATATAGTAGATCGGTTGTTGCACTTTTGCTTCTTTCTTAATTAAGACCGCTGCAAGGGCCGTTGGGGAGACCACTAGGTACAAAAATAATTCTTCAAATGCTTGCTGACATTTAGGTGTCTAGTAGAAGTTTTTTGGTTGTTTGAAGACTTAAAAGAAAGGCATGCATCATTCATCCAACTTTGAAACAAAGCGATTTAAGGCTGCTATCTTTTCCATTAGGCATTGAACTTTTTTTATTGACTTTGAAATGGTCATCTCTTGAATGGCTCAGATCTTCTTTGGATTTGCTTTAATTTCGTGTCTTGACACCATGAACCCCAGGAACCTCCCCGAGGTCACTCTGAAGGCATACTTGATCAGATTCAACTTCAGCTTGTACTTTTAGAGGGCACTGAAGGTTTCTTCAAGATCGATAATATGATTTATTGAAGAATAGCTCTTGACAAGCATATTGTCTGCATAGACCTTGATATTGTGATCGATCTGCTTCTTGAAAATTTTTTCACCAGGCGCAGGTAGGTCGCACCTATATTTTTAGGCCCAAAGGGCATAATCCTATAACAATAAAGTGAAGGGAAATCCTGATTTCCCGGTCCAGGTTCGTCCAGATCTGATTAGATCAAGAGATATATTTCAAAATTTTTTCTCTTGATCTCAATCAGATCTTGATATGTTTCAGATCTGATTCTTATTATTTTAATAAATAAAATAAAATAAGATAAATTAAATCAAATTTAATTTACCTGATTTGGGTAATCCTATTACCCTGTAGATGATCCTGATTGTAGCGGAAGGTTCTGGATCTTAGCCACGCAAGCGCCTGGCCTCTACCGGTATCCACTCGGGTTGGATCTGGAGAACCTCTTCTTCTCTATCACACCTCCAAAAATTAGATCTGGATCTGATCTGGAGGATCTTCAAAACTCTTTTGAAGATCTGCAGTCGTCCTTTTGCAGCAGCGCAGCCTTCTTGCTTTTGATCGCCTTTCCTTGATCTGAATCGCACCAAACTAAGTCCAAAACACTTTTGGACGTGGAGAGCAAGGGGAGAAGAGAGTTATGGCATGGAGAAGGAGGGGAGAGGCAGCCTTGGACGTGGGAAATCTCTTTCAATAAGACTTTGACTTAGAATTAGGGTTGGGCGCAGGGTCTTATTTATAGACCTCTTGTGATCCAACTCCTCTTCCTCTCAACCAATCACAACCCTTTGTGAAATCAGATCTAAATCTGATTGGTTGGAATAGAGACCCCTGGATTCCTCCTTAGAGGGCGCCTAAGACCAGTCAAACTGGATTCTTAGTAGAACTCTAATTGGAATCCAAAAGGGAGGTGGAGTCCTTGTCCAACAAGGACTCCTAGGCGCCTCCTACTTGGGCTCACGCCACCCTTGGCGTGCGCCCTTCTCCTTGCCAGGTTCTGGCAGGGGGACAGGCCCCCACCAGCTCTCCAATAGGTGCATGACATGTGGTCAAAAGTCAAAGTGTCAATGGTCAACGTTTGACCAGTCAAAGGTAGACTTTTGACCAAAGTCAAAGAACAAGAAATGGCAGGTGACCAAAAATGGCAGGTAATGTCTTACAAAATAAGACAACCTTATTCTGACTTGGACAACCTCCAGTCAGACCATATGAAGGCCTCTGATTGAGCACAAACTCCTTTGGCTCAGTCAGGACAACTTATTTATGATAGTAAAAGAAGAACGTTAGGTTCAATCGAGTGCTAGCACGATTTCCTTGAACCTAATTGAATCTCATTTCAGATCAATTGAACTAGATCAGTTCAATTGATGATCACCAGATTCAAACCCTTGTTTGTGTGACCCAGTTAGGTTCAGTTCTGTATGGTAATGGGATATGTCATGATCTCTATCATCGACATCATCGAAACTCCTTTCGATGGATCAGAACTCTTCTGATTCGAACAGCTAGAATGATCGATCATCTAAATCATTCTAATTGCTCCCAAAATCCACCAGTGACACCTAGCAGTATATGGTGGCAACCCATCAGAGCTGAATGCGAACCTCTTGGTGCAGCTACCTGTGTGATTAAGTTCTTCTATCTTGAGCCCCGATCAGATTAGGGTTAAGGTGAACTCGTCAAACCCTAGTCTCTGTCATATGATGTAATCATTCGATTCGAGTCCAATGTGAAAATCTAAATAGAAACTCTTTCTATTATTTCACTCTGCCATGGCCATGGGCTTCTGGACTTGATTCTCATGATCATCATAGGGCTGCTCCTCTACCACCGAGGTAGATAGATTCCCATCTTGATGCAATCCAGTTCCTACAATGAACATGCTATAGCCAACATACACCTCAGGGTTCCATATGGCTAGGAGACCGAGTAATGGTGTAGTCAAACTATAACACCCTCAAGGTGAACTGCCGATGCATCTCAGGTCAAAGAACCAGACACACTACTGCAGCATCGAGTCAGTCATTGACGAGAAGGTAGACTTCCTAATGACTACTCGAGGTGGTCACGCTCAGTGCCCTCGTTCTCTAACGAGTACCTGTACTCTCGCTCCGGTGTCTCCACACCGTAGACTCAAGACTCATCTACTAAAGAGAAGCGATCGTACACCAACCTTCCGGATCAATCACCATCCTCGTGATGATCCTATGGTCGGGAGCTGTTTATGAGTTAATAATGATTATTCATGTCTTAAATTTTCAACTCTTGAAAATATGAATTATCATTACCATTAACTCAAAGGATGTATCACAGACACTAAATACACATGTGTGATAGAAAATAACCCATTTCATTAATTATAGTCAAAATTACAATTTTGCCCCTAGAAGTGTATTACAAGTGTCAGCCAATTCTGGCTTCTAGGGCACATATATCTAACATAAAGACCATGGTCAATAATAAAAGTAGTTTTCTCCTCATCTTCTGGTGCCATCCAAATTTAGTTGTAGTCGGAGAAGGCATGCATGAAAGTGAGGAACTCATAGCCTGAAGTCGCATCCACTAGTTGATCAATTTTGGGTAGGGGGTAGCTATCTTTTGGATAGGCTTTATTCAACTTCTTAAAGTCTATGTATATTCTCTATTTGTCATTTGTCTTTTTGACGAGGACTACATTGGAGATCCAGTTCAGGTAAGAGACCTCTTGGATGAATCTAGCCTTGAGAAGTTTATCAGCTTCTTCCATAATCGTCTTCTATCTCTCTGGAGCATAGCCTCGCATTTTTTCTTCACTAGCCGATATTTGGGATCAATAGCCAGATGATGTTCCATAACTTCAGCATCAATTCTGGACATGTCTGTTGGGATCCAAGTAAAAACATCTACATTTCTCTACAAGAAGGTGATGAGCTACTTTCAGACCTCTCCTCCCAGGTTGGAGCCAATCTATACAGTGTGTTCTTCATTTCCATCATTTAAAAAAATTGAGACAAGATCCTCCATAGGTTCCCCTCATTCTTCAGTAAAGTCATCATGGGCATCCAACCCATCTACTAGATAGGGATCTGGCTATCCACTCCTTTGCAAAGAAATTGAATAGCAATGCCTCTCTAGAGCCTGATCTTCCCTGACCTCTCCAATCCCATAACTTATTGAAAACTTCATTTTTAAATAATAAGTTGATACTACTGTTTGGAGAGCATTTAGACTAAATAGGCCAAGAATTGCATTATAAGCAGATGGGGCCTTCACTACCAAAAAATTCACTTTAGCCTTAGATTGTCTTGGGTACCAACCTACAGCCACAGTCAATGTTATTATCCCTTCAACTAGCACAGCATCGCCAATGAAGCATACCTAATCGATTACTAGGTATGGATATTTTGGAGAAAGCATCGTAAAATAAGATGTCAGTAGATCTTTCATTATCAAAAAGAATGCGGCGTACATCATATTCAGTAATATTTAAAGAAACTACAATCGCATCATTATGAGGAAATTGAATCCCTTGCATATCTTCTTCAATGAAAGCGATGGGTTTTGTAGTTCTTTATTTTTTAGCCAACTCTATCGATCTACAGACCTCTCCCTATCGAAGTCCATCAGAGATAGTATTGATGATGCCTAGTGGGGGTCAATCTCCTTGCAGCTCCTTCCTCCTTGGTGGCTCTAGCTATGGCAATGTCCTCGATCGATCTTTTCTTTCTTCAAGTCGACATCACAAAAATAGGCCAAGCCAACCCCACTTGATGATGTCCTCGATCTCATCTTGGAGCTGAATATATTCTTTAGTATCATGATCATGGTCATGATGGTAGATGCAGTACTTGTTAGGATTGCACTGAAAGAACTAGATCTAGAATTTTAGGACTTGATCTTAAAACATTTTCAAGATCAGGCAGCAGAAGACTAAAATTAATAAAAATTAATTTTAAATATTAGAGAATACTCTATATCTAGCAACCTATTACATGATCATGGCATGTCATTAAATCAAAATTTAAAATATAATAAAGAAACAAAAATATGTTGATCACATGAACATGTATATACACTACATCTAATGTAGGTATGAAAATAATAGATCAGATCTATTAGCTATGCAAGTTAGATGTTCTAACTTGCTGATCCGGGCTTGAGTATGAAGTTGCGAGCCGTACATGCATCCGGTCTCTAGAAGCCATCCACATGAGCCCACAAATAATGATCAAAAGTCCTAATGTAGAAAATCAACATAGTATGCTAGTACTATGCTAATCCTTTTTTGACGATCAATCATATGCCTCCTTCTAGATTTACACTCTTCCAAAGAAGAGAAGGAGGAGAGGAGGTTTCAGATGTGAGACACTCTCATAAACTCAAAAAAGGAGGAAGTGAAGAGGTGAACACAGCAACCCTAGAAGAAGACCCTCTTCTTCTTCTCTTTGCTCTCACCTTGACACCTAGTTTGGTATCTATGAAACCCCAATGCCCAAGGACCCTCTCTCCCTAGTTCACACACCTTAAAGCTTTGTCAATGGTCTGTAACCTCATAAAAAATTAGTCCAAAATTCAACCTAAATATATAGAAAAAGAGGAGTCCTTGTCTAGGTCAAAAACTAGATAAGGAATGTCCAATTTGGGCAAGTCAAAGGTTGGGCGCCCTCTCCAAAATTTTAGGCATTGACTACCATGTTTTGTTGCACAAAAATGATCTTTCTCCACTAAAAATATCAAGAGAAAATAGGGAGTGTGAGCCACCATATGGGAGGAGTTTTTGTTTGTTAGGATTCTATCTTATAAAATCCAAAAACGAAACAAACTACCATCTTTGACTTGGTCCACCACCAAATTTTCATATGAGTAAGAGAGGAGAGGAGGGCGTGCATGAGAAGGTCTAGAAGAGAAGTTTTTGTCGCACAAATTAAGAGAGAAAGAGGGCGTGGAGCATGGAGGGCTAAGGTGGCGCAAGGTGGAATCCTAGTCTTACTAGGATTCCATCTATGACTTGGTCAAAGTGGTTTCTCAAATTAAATTAAATCAAAATTAAGTCAACCAAATTAAATTAGGCCCTAATCTAATTAATGAGTTAATTAAATTAGATTAAATTAGATTTATTTTTGATTTAATTTTTTAATCAAATTTGGAAATTGAGTTGAACTAGGACTAGTTTTTTCTTGCACTTGGCTTATCCAATAAGCCAATTGAACTTGATCCAATCAAGCACAAACTAAATCTAATTAAATCATATTTAATTAAACTTAATCTTAGTCCTTTGGCTTAATCAGATTAAGTCAATTAGCAATCTAATTACTAATCGATCCTCTTGCAATACTTGTACTAGGTTAAACATCAATCATATTGATTGTTTAATCCTAGAATGATTCTTAATCGTTGATCAACCATCCAATCAGATCATGAGCTCTAATGTGTATGACCTTATAGGTTTAAATCTAAATCAATAGCATAAAAATAAATTTCTATAGCAATCGATGTAACCATCTAGCAATGGTACTGATGGTCGGATAGGTCGAATGTGTAGAACAATATCTTTAGAATCCATGTCGATATAGTTTCTAAATAATTTATTTTTTTAATCAAAATGCTTGTAGGATACCTCAGAGTTCAACTATCAATTCTGATCAAATTATCCATATTATATTTCAAAATATTAAATCCATCTGATGGATTATCCTGGCTAGGATTTTGCTATATTGAAATATAGTGATACATTCTTCTCTAACTCTTGGAGTGGTCCATCCAATCTTAATCACACACCGACTTTGCAAGTACTTGACTATGCTCAGAAACCTTTCATTACTGAATTAGAAATTTCGTTAGTCTAGTACCAAAGCATAGTGTGTTGCTTGTAAGTTACTAAGATGATCTTAGGTCTAAAGGATAGTTATACCTATATCCCATAGAGACATTCTTGATAGCAAAATGCTCTAAAATTGGTCACGTTCAATAATGATGTATCCATACATCTCACCTGTATACTATACTAGTATCTCCACACTCCTTAGTTAAGAGAATAACCAACCTATATGGCATACAATGATCTATGCTCAATAGATGCTGTCATCCAAATTAACAACCTATCATTTGGTCGTGAATAGATTTAAAGACTAATCGATAAATCCTCTCTTTATCGAAGCTAAATAGTCCTAAAGACTTCATCACAATAATGAAGTTTGTTAGAAGATGAATACTTTATGATGAAAATGCCAAAAGTATATTTTATTTATTGTTGAATCAATTATAATTATAATATAGTTCAACCATCAACAGGCTGACGATTGGCTTTGGAACACATTTTTCAATAACTCTCACTTATCCTAAAGCCACTCAGTATAATATCTAATTCTCATCTTCAACTTATGGTTGTCGAACTCCTTTATCGTAAGGGCTTTAGTGAAGGGGTCGGCCAGATTCTTCCTTTTGTTGATCTTCTAAAGGTCAACGTCATCTCGATCCACGATCTTTCGAATCAGATGAAAATGGCGTAGGATGTGCTTCGTTCATTGGTGTGCCTTTGGTTCCTTCGCTTGAGCATGGCACTAGTGCTGTCATAGTAGAGCAGGACTAAAACATCTAGAAAGGGTGCTACTCCAAGCTCGGTGATAAATTTTCTCAGTCACACAGCTTTCTTCGTGGCATCTGATGCTGCAATGTATTCTGCTTCACAAACAGAGTCACCATAGTATGCTGCTTGAAACACTTTCAGTAGATGGGTCCACCATTTAGAGTAAAGATATATCTCGACATGCTTCTGCTGTCATCATGGTCAGATTGAAAGCTGGAGTTTGTAAACCTCATAAGTTTCAAATCTAACTTGCCATAAACCAATCATTGATCCTTAATATTTTTCAAATACTTAAGGATGGTTTTAACCACTTTCCAGTGATTTTCTCCAGCATCAAACTAATATCTACTCACTACTTCTAGTGAGTATGCTACGTCTAATCTTATATATATCATGGCATACATGATAGATCTCACTACCGAAGCATATAGGACTCTACTCATACGTTCTCTCTCTTCAAGAGTTGTCGAACAATCCTTTTTAGAGAGAGAAATTTCATGGTCTATCGAAAGATAGCTCTTTTTGAAATTCTCCATGCTGAACCTTTTCAGTATTGTATCTATATACGTAGATTGGGATAACCTAAGCATTCTTTTAGATCTATCCCTATAAATCTTCATCCCTAGGATGTCGGATGCTTCACCCAAGTCCTTCATGGAGAACTGTGATGACAATCATACTTTTATTTCCTATAATACGAGGATGTCATTCCTAATTAAGAGAATGTCATCCATGTACAAGACAAGAAATATCACTATGGGACCATTTGCCCATTTGTAAATGCAAGGCTCTTCTCTATTCTTAATGAAGCCATACGATTTGATCATCTTATCAAAATGTATGTTCCAACTTTGAGATGCTTGCTTCAATCCATAAATGATTCTCTGAAGCTTGCACACCATGGACTCATCTATGGATGTGACCCCTCAAGTTGTATCATATACACCTCTTTGGTTAGCTCTCCATTTAGAAAAGTTATCTTCACATCCATCTGCCAAATCTCATAGTCTAAATGGGCAGCTATCACAAGCATTAACCGAATAGATTTGAGCACTGCCATAGGGAAGAACGTCTCATCATAGTCAATACCATAATATTGATGATACCCCTTGGCAATTAGACATACTTTATAGGTCTCCACTTTTTCATCTACACCCATTTTCCTTTGGAAGAGCCATTTACACCTAATGGGTTTAATCCCTTTGGATGGATCAACCAATGTCCACACATCATTGATCTTCATGGACTTCATTTTGGATTTCATGGTCTCAAGCCACTTCTCAGAATCGAATCTCTGCATAGCATCCATATAATTGATCGGATCCTCATCGTTCTCATCAAATTTGATGGGATCACTATCCCGGACCAAGAAATCATAGTATCTATCCAAATGATGCGGTACTCTACCAGATCGCATTAATGGTGTAGGTATACTAGGCTCTGAATTTGATCTAATCAAATCTAACTCAGGTTTAGCTACAGGTGTCAATTTTTCTACCTATTGAACTTCATCAAGTTCAACCTTAGAGGCAACAATTCCTTCACCAAGAAAATCTTTTTTCAAAAAGATTGCCTTAAGGCTAATGAATATCTTTAGTGTTAGATGTGTGTCCTACAAGCCAGATTGACTGACACTTGTTAAATACTTTCTAGAGGTATTTTTATAATTTTAACTTAAAATTAATTAAAGAATTATTTATTCTATCACATTGTGTATTAAAGTATCTGTGATATATTCATTAAGTTAATAGGCATGATAACACATATTCTTAGGAGTTGAGAATTTAAGGCATGAGTTATCATAATTAACTCATAAATTGCTCCTGATCATAGGATCATCACGAGGATGGTGATTGATCTAGAAGATCGATGTATGATCACTTTCTTAGGGTAGATGAGTCTTGAGTCTACGGTGTAGAGACATCAGAGCGAGAGTACAGGTACTTATTAGAGAATGAGGGCACTGAGCATGACCACCTCGAGCAGTCATAAGTGAGCATACCTTCTTGTCGATGACTTGCTCGATGCTGTAGCATGTGTCTAGTTCTTTGACTTGAGGTGCATCAGCAGTTCACCTTGAGGGTGTTATAGTTTGACTATACCATAACTCGATCTCCTAGCCATTCGAAACCCTGAGGTATATGTTGGCTATAGCATGTTTCATTGTAAGAATTGGATCGCACCAAGATGGGATCTATCAATCCCGATAAAGGACTAGTCCTAAGATGATTATAAGATCGCATCCTAAAACCCATGGCCATGGTAGTGTGAAATAATAGAAAAGAGTTTCAATTAGGATTTCACATCAAACTCAAATCAAATGATTCATTCATATGATGGATCTTGGGTTTGATGAGTTTACCTTAACCCTAATCTCGTCAGGACTCATGATAGAAGAATCCAATTATACAGATAGTTGCACCGAGAGGTTTGCTATTCGATTCTGATTGGTTGCCACTATATACTGCTAGGTGTCACTGATGGATTTTGAGATAAATTAAAATTTTCTTGATGATCGATGATTCTAATTGGATGAATCGGAAGAGTTCTGATCCATCGAAAGATATTTTGATGATATTGATGATAGAAATCATGACATATCCCATTATCATACAGAACTGAACCAAATTGGATCACAAAAATATGGGTTTGGATCTAGATGTCATCAATTGAGACAACCCAGTTTGATTGATTTAGATTAGATCCAATTAGGTTCAAGAAAATCATGCTAGCATATGATTGAGCCTAGCATTCTTCTTCTGTAGTCTTTCTGGATCATCTTGACTGAGCCAAATTAGATTTGGATCATCCAGGAGGCTTGTATGGATTTGTTCTAGTTGGACTGAAACTTGTCCAGATTAGAAAAATCTTGTCCTAACCTGATCTAGGCTTATCCTAATCCATCGGATGGAAATAGGACAAGACCTACTAATTTGTGGAACTATTTAGACAAGGCTTATCCAGAAACTCTATAGAGTGTAGAGCTGTTTCATTTACAGGACGGGCCCTTGTTAGATATATGTGCCCTAGAAGCCAGAATTGGCTGACACTTGTAATACACTTCTAGGGGCAAAATTGTAATTTTGACTATAATTAATGAAATGGGTTATTTTCTATCACACATGTGTATTTAGTGTCTGTGATACATCCTTTGAGTTAATGGTAATGATAATTCATATTTTCAAGAGTTGAAAATTTAAGACATGAATAATCATTATTAACTCATAAACAGCTCCCGACCATAGGATCATCACGAGGATGGTGATTGATCCGGAAGGTTGGTGTACGATCGCTTCTCTTTAGTAGATGAGTCTTGAGTCTACGGTGTGGAGACACCGGAGCGAGAGTACAGGTACTCGTTAGAGAACGAGGGCACTGAGCGTGACCACCTCGAGTAGTCATTAGGGAAGTCTACCTTCTCGTCAATGACTGACTCGATGCTGCAGTAGTGTGTCTGGTTCTTTGACCTGAGATGCATCGGCAGTTCACCTTGAGGGTGTTATAGTTTGACTACACCATTACTCGGTCTCCTAGCCATATGGAACCCTGAGGTGTATGTTGGCTATAGCATGTTCATTGTAGGAACTGGATTGCATCAAGATGGGATCTATCTACCTCGGTGGTAGAGGAGTAGCCCTATGATGATCATGAGAATCAAGTCCAGAAATCCATGGCCATGGTAGAGTGAAATAATAGAAAGAGTTTCTATTTAGATTTTCACATTGGACTCGAATCGAATGATTACATCATATGACAGAGACTAGGGTTTGACGAGTTCACCTTAACCCTAATCTGATCGGGGCTCAAGATAGAAGAACTTGAATCACACAGGTAGCTGCACCAAGAGGTTCGCATTCAGCTCTGATGGGTTGCCACCATATACTGCTAGGTGTCACTGGTGGATTTTGGGAGCAATTAGAATGATTTAGATGATCGATCATTCTAGCTGTTCGAATCAGAAGAGTTCTGATCCATCGAAAGGAGTTTCGATGATGTCTATGATAGAGATCATGACATATCCCATTACCATACAGAACTGAACCTAACTGGGTCACACAAACAAGGGTTTGAATCTGGTGATCATCAATTGAACTGATCTAGTTCAATTGATCTGAAATGAGATTCAATTAGGTTCAAGGAAATCGTGCTAGCACTCGATTGAACCTAACGTTCTTCTTTTACTATCATAAATAAGTTGTCCTGACTGAGCCAAAGGAGTTTGTGCTCAATCAGAGGCCTTCATATGGTCTGACTGGAGGTTGTCCAAGTCAGAATAGGTTGTCTTATTTGTAAGACATTACCTGCCATTTTTGGTCACCTGCCATTTCTTGTTCTTTGACTTTGGTCAAAAGTCTACCTTTGACTGGTCAAACGTTGACCATTGACCCTTTGACTTTTGACCACATGTCATGCACCTATTGGAGAGCTGGTGGGGGCCTTGTCCCCCTGCCAGAACCTGGCAAGGAGAAGGGCGCACGCCAAGGGTGGCGTGAGCCCAAGTAGGAGGCGCCTAGGAGTCCTTGTTGGACAAGGACTCCACCTCCCTTTTGGATTCCAATTAGAGTTCTACTAAGAATCCAGTTTGACTGGTCTTAGGCGCCCTCTAAGGAGGAATCCAGGGGTCTCTTTTTCCAACCAATCAGATTTAGATCTGATTTCACAAAGGGTTGTGATTGGTTGAGAGGAAGAGGAGTTGGATCACAAGCTTAGTCTATAAATAAGACCCTGCGCCCAACCCTAAAAAAAGTGAATTCAATAGAGATTTCCCACGCCCCAAGGCTGCCTCTCCCCTCCTTCTCCATGCCATACTCTCTTCTCCCCTTGCTCTCCACGTCCAAAAGTGTTTTGGACTTAGTTTGGTGCGATTCAGATCAAGGAAAGGCGATCAAAAGCAAGAAGGCTGCGCTGCTGCAAAAGGACGACTGCAGATCTTCAAAAGAGTTTTGAAGATCCTCCAGATCAGATCCAGATCTGATTTTTGGAGGTGTGATAGAGAAGAAGAGGATCTCCAGATCCAACCCGAGTGGATACCGGTAGAGGCCAGGCGCTTGCGTGGCTAAGATCCAGAACCTTCCGCTGCAATCAGGATCATCTACAGGGTAATAGGATTACCCAAATCAGGTAAATTAAATTTGATTTAATTTATCTTATTTTATTTTATTTATTAAAATAATAAGAATCAGATCTGAAACATATCAAGATCTGATTAAGATCAAGAGAAAAATTTTTGAAATATATCTCTTGATCTAATCAGATCTGGACGAACCTGGACCGGGAAATCAGGATTTCCCTTCAACTGGTATCAGAGCCATGGTTCTAAAATTGTTTAGATCTGATTTTAATTTTATTTTAATTAAAAATAAGTGATTTCAGATGTCACATGAGATGTGATCAGATCTGAAATCAGAAAAATTAAAATTAAATGATTTGGATCTAAGAACATGAAGATATGCATGACTAGTTCTAGAATAGAATAGTTCTATAGAATAGTTTTGCATGTCTTTGATTTAATCTGATTAAATCATATTTTAGATCTTCTTATTTACTATTTTTCTGATATTATAAGTGTTATAATAACATCTGATAAACAGCAAATAAAAATTATTTAATTTTAAATATCATATGAGATATGATAGATGCATGACTAGACTAGTTGTAGAATAGTTCTACATAATTGTCTAGATTAGAATTTATTTTGATTAGATCAATTTAAATCTAATTTTTTAGATTATTATGAGATAATTTAGATCTGAAAACATGCATGATTTGATACATGAGATGTATGCAAAATATGCCATGATTAGATCTAAATTTGTATATGAGATATATGATATAGATCTATAACTGTTTTGTAGTATTTACATGTTCCTGATTAAGGCGTTCCTCTTGGCCGTCCGGTCATAAGAACGAAGAAGGGTTTAAAGGCCCTCTCTTCCCATTCGATGGGGTGTTCTTATGACGTGTAGGGGTGCTGCGTGTTCGTCCTTAATCAGAAACCCAAAACTTACTTTCTGCAAAACCCTAGATCCTGAAACCCTAGGATTTATTGTGCATATTTTGTTTATGAACCCAACTTAATTAAGAATTAAGTTTATGGAATATTAATTAGGTCTAAAATTGAGAATTTCAGATCTAAGACATATTCATAATACTGGGTTCGGGCTTGGGTAGCTCAATTAGGTCTAAGCGGTTGATCAAACCGAATCAAGAGTTGGTTAGATGGGATCAACAATGCTTAAATTGACCAGCCTAATAGGATTAAGTCTGGGTCAAGATCGAGTCACGATCAAGCAAGACCTAATTAGGCTCAGAGGTTAGAGTCTGGATTGTAGGCTAACCCAATTGGTTCTGACTCAACAATTTGGTGTCTAAGGTAAGTTTGGCACAGACGACCGACTGGTTTTTAATTGGAAGCTACTCGACCTGAATGCGTTCTTGTGCGAGTTAACGGCATATTCCTTCCACCGGTCTCACTTACCTGGCCATATCTGTTGACACAGTTCTGATCTGAGGTGGTCAATAATCCGAGCTGACCCATGCCACTAGGTTAGTCATAATTGTTATGACTAAGCCAAGTCTAGTTTAATGAGACCTGAATCAATTCTCCCTAAGAAAAGATTAAGTCCGAGGTCTTCCACCATTGTAGACGTGCGGGCCCTTCCCGGGGTTGATTGTTCTCGGCTGGATACAGTGGCTCAGTTGCACCGGGAAGACGCAACCATGTCTATTAGGCATTGGATGCTATGGGCTGGAGGATGAGTTGGGCTCAATATTTCCGGATACGGTGAGAGACCCAATTAGGAACCCAGTCTATGCAAATGGTGGGTCTGACTTAACTAAGGAGTGGATCAATATTCCGGATACGGTGAGATTCATGAATTAGAGACCAAGTTTGGGTGCACCATGATTAGAGAATCATTGAACAAGAGTTGTTCACTCATTGGCTAACCCATCACCAATAACTGTTAGGTGAGGTGATGAGTCAGTTGGTGAGACCGCACCACCCACTAGAAATCATCAATCGCGGAGATTTTCGCATCTCTACAGAGGGAGTGTAGGGATCCGAGAAAATAGTGGGAGCTAATTTGTTTAAAAATAAAATCCCTAAACAAATTGGTCAAGTCAAAATTACAGTATCTAACTAGAATCTTTGACTCTCTACAGGAAAATGTCTGCGTCCAACCCACTGGCACGTATCCTAGACACACATAGACTGACTGGACCCAATTATAAAGATTGGCTCAGGAACTACAAAATTGTTTTGGGTTCAGAGAAGTTAACACATGTTTTGGACCAGGACCCTCCCACCTTACCAGCTCGTCCATCCACTGAACAGAGAGCGTCTCTGGAAAAATGGATTGACGAAGACAATAAGGCCAGATACTACATGTTGGGCTCGATGTCTGATGAGCTCCAGCGCCAACATGAAGATATCGGGACTGCTCGCCAAATGTTGGCTCACCTGCAGGAGATGTTTGGTGAACAGAGTCGCGCAGCCAAATATCAAGTCACGAAATGACTTTTTAAGGCTAAGATGCGTGATGGGCAGTCAGTCCAAGATCACTGTCTGACAATGATCAAGGACATGGAAGAGCTTGAGAAGCTCGGTGTGAAGTTGGACTTGGATTTGCAGAACGATATTATTCTGCAATCCTTGACTGATGCATATGGGCAATTCATCATGAATTACCACATGCATAAACTTCAAAATTCCTTGGCCGAGTTGATGAATATGCTGGTTACCGCTGAGCTTTCTATGAAAGGTTCTAAAGGCTCAGTTCTTGCTATGGAACGGACTTCTTCCAAAAGAAAGTCTTATGGAAAGAAAAAGAAGTCTGTGAAAAAGCAAAAGGTAGAAGGATCAAAGAAGAAGAAGGCAGAACCGAAGAAGAAGGTCGATGGCAAAGGAAAGTGTTTCCATTGCAACAGCGACGGCCATTGGAAGCGGAACTGCCCTACTTACCTGGCCACCCTAAAGAACAAGAAGGAAGGTCCTTCTGGAGGTATGCTCGTTATTGAGTCTAACCTTACGGTTTCTTCTGCATCCAGTTGGGTGCTTGACTCTGGTTCTAGTGCTCATCTGTGCACTTCTATGCAGGGTCTTGAGGATAGCAGGAGGCTGAGGGATGGAGACATGATCCTACGCGTCGGTAATGGAGCAAGAGTTGCTGCAGTAGCCGTGGGAACATACCCTCTGCGATTACCATCTGGTTTAGACTTAGTTTTAAAAGACTGTTATTATGTGCCTGCAGCTAGCAGGAATTTGATTTCTGTTTCATGCTTAGCACAAGAAGGTTATGTGATCACCTTCTTTAAGGACCATTGTAACATTCTTTATGAAAGAAATAAAATTGCAAATGGTTTCCTTGTTAATGGTCTTTATCAGTTGCATATTGATGTACCTGTTTTAACTATCGAGCAAAACGTGAATGCCAAACGACCTAGGGATAGTCCAAACGACAGATATCTATGGCACCTGAGATTAGGTCATATAGCAGAAGATAGGATTAACAAATTGGAGAAAAATGGGCTATTGAGTCCATTGACTTTTGAGTCATATCCAACTTGTGAATCTTGTCTTCAAGGCAAAATGACTAAACTCCCTTTTGTTGGACATGGGGAGAGGGCCACAGATCTCCTTGCCCTAGTACATACTGATGTGTGCGGCCCATTTCGATGTGCCGGCTAGAGGCAATTTTGTCTACTTCATTACCTTTACCGATGATCTGTCTAGGTATGGGTATGTGTATCTTATGAGACACAAGTCTGAAGCCTTTTGAAAAGTTCAAAGAATTCAGACATGAAGTAGAAAAACAAACTGGAAAACCCATTAAGGTTCTTCGATCAGATCGAGGAGGTGAATACCTTAGCCGGGAATTCCTAGACTATCTTAAGGAAAATGGCATAGTCTCTCAATGGACTCCACCAGGAACACCTCAACTCAACGGGGTTTCAGAACGGAGAAATCGGACTCTATTGGATATGGTTCGATCCATGATGAGCTTCACAGACCTCCCAGATTTTCTTTGGGGACATTCATTATTAACTTCAATCTATTTACTGAATAGGGTTCCCTCTAAAACCGTTCCTACCACACCGTATGAGATATGGCACGGTAAGAAACCAAGTCTGAGTCATCTCAGAATTTGGGGTTGTCCGGCTTATGTCAAAAGACAACAAGCGGACAAGTTAGAGTTTAGGTCCTTTAGAGCTCGATTCATAGGATATCCTAAAGAGTCATTAGGATACTATTTCTACATTCCAGAAGACCACAATGTGATTGTGAGTCGACATGCCATATTTCTTGAAAAATAGTTTATTCAAGATAGTGGCATTGGAAAGCAGATTAAGCTTGATGAGAAAGTCTCACAAGCAGAAACGAGCTAAGGACCAAGTGGAACCAAATCAGGTTGAGCCAATAAGAACACTACCTCCTCCACCTCGTAGATCGGAAAGAGTTTCCCGTCCCCCTGAAAGATACTTAGGTATTATTTCAGAGGATGTAGAGGAAATGTTCCTCATAGGTAATGGTGCTCATGGTGATGATCCCAAAACCTACAACGAGGCGATATCAGATATCGACTCCGAGAAATGGCTTGAGGCAATGAAGTCAGAAGATTCGACTCGATGCACTCAAACCAAGTCTGGACCTTGGTAGATCCACCAGAAGGTATAGTACCTATTGGGTGTAAATGGATCTTCAAGAGAAAGATTGGTGCAGATGGGAATGTGGAGACATTCAAGGCTAGACTGGTGGCAAAAGGTTATAGTCAACGTGAAGGCATTGACTATCAGGATACCTTTTCCCCGGTAGCTATGCTAAAATCCATCCGCACATTGCTTGCTGTTGCAGCCTATTTCGATTATGAAATATGGCAAATGGACGTGAAAACGGCATTCCTAAATGGATATCTTGAGGAAGATATCTATATGGAACAGCCGCTAGGTTTCACATCCAGTGATACTGATCACAAGGTTTGCAAGCTGCAAAGGTCCATATATGGACTTAAGCAAGCATCTCGGAGCTGGAACACTCGTTTCAATGATGTGATCAAAAAGTTTGGTTTCATCAAAAATGAAGAGGAACCATGTGTTTTCAAAAGGGTCAGTGGGAGCGCTGTTGTCTTCCTCGTATTGTACGTGGATGACATCCTCCTTATTGGGAATGATATTCCCATGTTGACATCAGTCAAGATGTGGTTGTCCAAGGAATTCTCCATGAAAGACCTAGGTGAAGCATCCTTTATTCTAGGAATTAAGGTCTATAGGGATAGACCGAATAGGATGCTAGGACTTTCACAGAAGATGTACATAGAGGAAGTACTAAAGAGGTTTAGTATGGAAAACTCTAAGAGGGGATTAATACCCTTCAGACATGGTATTCATCTTTCCAAGAAGATGTGCCCCAGCACACCTGAGGAAATAGAACGCATGAGCAAGATCCCTTATGCTTCTGCAATAGGGAGCCTCATGTATGCCATGCTATGTACACGACCTGATATAGCCCATGCTGTGAGTGTCACAAGCAGATATCAGTCAAATCCAGGTGAAGAACACTGGACTTCTGTGAAATGTATCCTTAAGTACTTGAGAAGAACTAAGGATATGATGTTGGTCTTTGGTAATGGAGAACTCCAAGTTCCAGGGATACACAGACTCGGACTTCATGTCCGATATAGATGATCGAAAGTCGACATCTGGCAGACTGTTTGTGCTGGAAGAGTTCCAAGCAAACGGTGATACCATCTCATCCGCGATTACCTTGAGAAAGGTTACGTTGAGGTCAAGAGAGTCAACTCCACAGATAATGTGGCAGACCCACTTACAAAGCCGTTGGGCCAGCAGAAGATCGAAGCCCACCTTGAGAAGATGGGACTTAGACTTGTAGCCAATTGGCTTTAGGACAAGTGGGAGATTGTTAGATATATGTGCCCTAGAAGCCAGAATTGGCTGACACTTGTAATACACTTCTAGGGGCAAAATTATAATTTTGACTATAATTAATGAAATGGGTTATTTTCTATCACACATGTGTATTTAGTGTCTGTGATACATCCTTTGAGTTAATGGTAATGATAATTCATATTTTCAAGAGTTGAAAATTTAAGACATGAATAATCATTATTAACTCATAAACAGCTCCCGACCATAGGATCATCACGAGGATGGTGATTGATCCGGAAGGTTGGTGTACGATCGCTTCTCTTTAGTAGATGAGTCTTGAGTCTACGGTGTGGAGACACCGGAGCGAGAGTACAGGTACTCGTTAGAGAACGAGGGCACTGAGCGTGACCACCTCGAGTAGTCATTAGGGAGTCTACCTTCTCGTCAATGACTGACTCGATGCTGCAGTAGTGTGTCTGGTTCTTTGACCTGAGATGCATCGGCAGTTCACCTTGAGGGTGTTATAGTTTGACTACACCATTACTCGGTCTCCTAGCCATATGGAACCCTGAGGTGTATGTTGGCTATGACATGTTCATTGTAGGAACTGGATTGCATCAAGATGGGAATCTATCTACCTCGGTGGTAGAGGAGTAGCCCTATGATGATCATGAGAATCAAGTCCAGAAATCCATGGCCATGGTAGAGTGAAATAATAGAAAGAGTTTCTATTTAGATTTTCACATTGGACTCGAATCGAATGATTACATCATATGACAGAGACTAGGGTTTGACGAGTTCACCTTAACCCTAATCTGATCGGGGCTCAAGATAGAAGAACTTGAATCACACAGGTAGCTGCACCAAGAGGTTCGCATTCAGCTCTGATGGGTTGCCACCATATACTGCTAGGTGTCACTGGTGGATTTTGGGAGCAATTAGAATGATTTAGATGATCGATCATTCTAGCTGTTCGAATCAGAAGAGTTCTGATCCATCGAAAGGAGTTTCGATGATGTCTATGATAGAGATCATGACATATCCCATTACCATACAGAACTGAACCTAACTGGGTCACACAAACAAGGGTTTGAATCTGGTGATCATCAATTGAACTGATCTAGTTCAATTGATCTGAATGAGATTCAATTAGGTTCAAGGAAATCGTGCTAGCACTCGATTGAACCTAACGTTCTTCTTTTACTATCATAAATAAGTTGTCCTGACTGAGCCAAAGGAGTTTGTGCTCAATCAGAGGCCTTCATATGGTCTGACTGGAGGTTGTCCAAGTCAGAATAGGTTGTCTTATTTGTAAGACATTACCTGCCATTTTTGGTCACCTGCCATTTCTTGTTCTTTGACTTTGGTCAAAAGTCTACCTTTGACTGGTCAAACGTTGACCATTGACCCTTTGACTTTTGACCACATGTCATGCACCTATTGGAGAGCTGGTGGGGGCCTTGTCCCCCTGCCAGAACCTGGCAAGGAGAAGGGCGCACGCCAAGGGTGGCGTGAGCCCAAGTAGGAGGCGCCTAGGAGTCCTTGTTGGACAAGGACTCCACCTCCCTTTAGGATTCCAATTAGAGTTCTACTAAGAATCCAGTTTGACTGGTCTTAGGCGCCCTCTAAGGAGGAATCCAGGGGTCTCTTTTTCAACCAATCAGATTTAGATCTGATTTCACAAAGGGTTGTGATTGGTTGAGAGGAAGAGGAGTTGGATCACAAGAGGTCTATAAATAAGACCCTGCGCCCAACCCTAATAAAAAAGTGAATTCAATAGAGATTTCCCACGTCCAAGGCTGCCTCTCCCCTCCTTCTCCATGCCATACTCTCTTCTCCCCTTGCTCTCCACGTCCAAAAGTGTTTTGGACTTAGTTTGGTGCGATTCAGATCAAGGAAAGGCGATCAAAAGCAAGAAGGCTGCGCTGCTGCAAAAGGACGACTGCAGATCTTCAAAAGAGTTTTGAAGATCCTCCAGATCAGATCCAGATCTGATTTTTGGAGGTGTGATAGAGAAGAAGAGGATCTCCAGATCCAACCCGAGTGGATACCGGTAGAGGCCAGGCGCTTGCGTGGCTAAGATCCAGAACCTTCCGCTGCAATCAGGATCATCTACAGGGTAATAGGATTACCCAAATCAGGTAAATTAAATTTGATTTAATTTATCTTATTTTATTTTATTTATTAAAATAATAAGAATCAGATCTGAAACATATCAAGATCTGATTAAGATCAAGAGAAAATTTTTGAAATATATCTCTTGATCTAATCAGATCTGGACGAACCTGGACCGGGAAATCAGGATTTCCCTTCAACAACTTGTACATGAAATTAACCTTTCTATTAATTTGCAAAGTTCAAGAGAATTTACTAGCTCTATAAATAGGGCCCTGTATAAGCTGTTGTGCAAAGCAAATTCTCTATGGTGAAGCCGTGCCAAAATCACCATCTCCATTCCTCCCTCATCTAATCCTCTACCTCTTCTCCATGCCCAAGAGTTGAGCAAAACCTACGAGTAAAGATCAAGTCCCATTGCCGGGAAGATCAGCGAGAGACTACGGTGTTCCTAATACGAACATGCAGCCTTTGGAATTTATTTTGAAGGCTCTATGGGAAGACATCAAATCTGATCTTTGAAGATTAGATCTAGAAGGAGGAGACTTTTAGATCTGACCCAAGTAGATATCAGTAGAGGTCAGGCACGTGCGTGGCTCAATCAGAACCTCGGATCAGTCATCAAATCATCACAATGGGTAAATGGTTTAACCGATCAGGTGATAACTATTATCACTATTTTTATTTTTGTTTTACTTCTAAATTTTAGATCTATCTAATCAGATCTAAGAACTCTCAGATATGATTAGATCATAAAAAAATTTTAAAATTATTCTGCTATAAATCTGATCCGATCAGATGTATCCTGCAGTAGGAAAAATTCAATTTTTTCTTCATTTTGTTCATCAGCATGGTAGAAATAGTATCCTTTGGTCTCTTTTGGATACTCTATAAATGTACACTTGTCAGACCTAGGCTCAAGTTTATTTGTAACTAACCATTTGACATAAGTCAAGCACTCCCAAACCCTAAGATGTGAAAGTGCTGGCTTGCGCCCTGTCCATATCTCATATGGAGTCTTAATTGCAAACTTACTTAGAACCCTATTTAACAGATAATAAGCCGATTCGAGTGCATATCCCTAGAAGGAAATCGACAAGCTAGCAAAATACATCATGGATTGGATCATGTCTAATAGAGTTTGATTTCTCCTTTCAAACACACCATTATACTGTAGTGTTTTTGGAAGAATCCATTGAGAGAGAATCATATTCTCTCCTAGATATGTGAGAAACTCATCAAAAAGGTATTCCCCTCCTCGGTCAAACCAAAGAATTTTAATAATCTTTCAAGTTTATTTTTCTACTTCACTTCGAAATCATTTAAATATTTTAAATGAATCTGACTAGTGTGTTTTATCAGATAGACATATCCATATCTGGATAGATCATCTATGAAAGTGATGAAGTAGAAATATCCACCTCTGGCACTTGTGCTCATTCGTCTGCATACATCAGTATATACTAGACCTAAGAGCTAAGTAGCTCTCTCATCTTTTTCAGTAAAAGATGACTTGGTCATTTATTAAGAAGATAGGACTCACAGGTTGGAAGTGATTCATAATCACTTACTTCGAGAATTCTCTCTTGAGTCAACTTGTTTATCATATTCTTGTTTATATGACCTAGCCTATAGTGCCATAAATAGATATTTGACACACTATCTAATTTAGGGTGCTTGCTAGTTGAATAGACTATGTTAATAGGTTGTGGTAGCATATACACACCATTATTCAAATATCTATAGAAAACAGTAACACCATTCATAATGATATTACAAACTTATTTTCTTATTAAAATTTCATAATCATTTTTGGCTAGAAGGCCTACAGAAATAACATTCAAAAAGAAATTGAGATAGAAATGACAATCACTAATAACAATGGTATGGGACTTAAATATAAGTTTCAGGATTCCTAAAGCTAGAACTAAAACTGATCTTTCATCTCCAACGTTCAAAAATCTTTCACCTTGCTTGAATCTCCTACTGACCTGTAACCCCTGTAATGAATTATAAATATGGTAAGGGCTACCGGTATCCAATACCTAGTCAGTAATATCATATAAATACCTTACCCAGCAACAGCTTATTTCTATCTCTACCTGTTCGGGTCCAGAGAGGCAATGTTTTAAGAACAGTTTCTCTTCCTGTGCCCCCGCTTCTTGCAAAAGAAGCATTCAGCTTAACTTTTATCGGGCTTGATCTTCCTAGTCTAGTCTTGCATAGATGTCCCAGCCTGAACTTGCACCTTCTTAGCTTTCTTCTTCTTGTTCTTCTTTTCTATTCTAAAGGATCGAGAACTAGAAGACGAGCCTCCTCCTAAGTTCACTGACTCCTTGTGGAGTTGGTGATCCTTCTCAAAATTCTGAAGCAACCCCAATAACCCATGATAGTCTACTTCAGGCTTTGTCATTCTAAAATGAGTGAGGAATGGGAGAAAAGACTTAGACAGTGAGTTTAGTATTTCATCCTTTCCAAGCTATTTATGCAAGAAAAAGCCAAGCTTGCTCATTCACTCTATTAGCTTGATCATGTACAATACATGATCGATGATAGAGGCACCATCCCGCATCCTAGCATTGAAGATGGCACAACTAGTCTTGTGCCTCTCCATGTCGTCGGATGTGTCAATGAAATCCTCCAACACTTGAAACATATCCTTTGGCTGAGCCATCTCAAATCTACAATTGAACTCGTCACTCATGGCAGCCAACATAATGCAGCACATCGTGATTCGATCACTAAGCCACTTATGGTAAGTATCTCTAACTGTTCCACATGTATTGCCAGCTCACTCCTCAAGTGTAGGATCTATTAATACATATAGGATCCGTTCATGCTCCAGAACTATATTCAACTTTTAGTGCCAGCTACCAAAGTTGGATCCCACCAACTTATCATTGTCCAACAATAATCAAAGCGATAGAAAAATGGTCATATCTGCACAAAAAAAAATCATAACTTAATTAGTAATTGATTCATTAAACCTAAAAATTTAGATTTTAATCAAAAGATTCTTTCACTATTTTATTTGAATTGGTAGCCTCTATCTCCAATTCGAGAAATTATCCTAATTTCTTAGTCGGTACTAGAATCTACATAGACTATACATAAGCCCAACTTTGGTTGGCCAACCCATGTACATCTAAGGATAGGTTCATAATCAGTTATTTTTCTAAATAATTTTTAGTAATAAAATTTTGCCCCAGTCTCTAATCAGTAGGCTTTGGCCTCCATTGAAAAGGTTCGGTTAGTTCTAACCATTAACATGATCATACTTAGCCCATATAACTAATGAATGATTAGGCCCAACTTTGGTTGGCCAACCTAACCACCATTTAAAAAGATGCAGCTAAGAAATCATATAATAAATGATAATTCTATTAGCCAATAAACACCAGGCCTTTGGGCCTTCAATAATTATCCAACTAATGGTCCAATAATCATCCACTTAATGGGAGGCTATGATCTAGTTATCACAATAACTATTTCATTTTAGAGACCTAATAATTTTAGATGATTTAATTTGAAGATAAGAAAAGATCAGATGAACCAACTTATCATGATCCTTTCACTGACTTCACCAAGTCAGCTTAAGGGAGATCATTAATAGGCTAGTCTAGGAGCACCTAAATCAGTCACACTTATTTACCTAGCTGACATGGGTTAGCTCAAATAGTCAAGTGATCCAATCAAAACATAATTTCATCAAGAGACCAAGTTAGTTCGATCAGTGGAAGGATCTATAAAAGCTTACCTTAGATACCATCAGAAATAATTAGGTAAGTGGGCTGCTAATTAAAGACCATCGGTCTGATTTATCTTAGACACCAACTAGTTTAATTAGTTTCAATTAGATCAATCTAACAGTTCATGCTAGACCGCATAGCTAAGAATCAAATTCATTTTGGATCTTGTTAAAGATATGGACTTGACCAACTACAACTATTGTAATTGATATAGAAAATCCTTTATCTAATCTAAGACAACAATTGATTAGATTTAGTCAATTCTCTAATTAAGTCCATTCTTTAATCTAATCCTAGGTCTAACCCAGTTAATGGACCTAATCCCCACTAATCCATTCAACCTAATGTGTTATGATTTATGTCTTAGGATCTTCAATTAACAATCCTAGATCCTAACCAAATAACTTTTTAATTCTTAATTAAGTTTTGGCAAAGGGTTGAGGTTCGACTTTTTGAAAATAATTTTTATATTTATAAAATATTTTTACAATACGGTTCTATCAACCAAGTTGCATGTTTGATTCATAATCAATATGCAAGTAAGATAAGCATGAAACTACTTTAGATCTAATCTAAATAAGTTCATGTAATTGAAACAGATTCAACTATAATCAATCATAAATAATCTTAGATCAAATCTAACATATTTATGATGATTAAAATTATATTAAAATATTTTTAATTAGATTATAAAATCTCTTAGATCTAATCTAAAATTTTATAATCAATGTTTTAGATCAGCACATACTAGGACAATCTCTTCACTGTAAGGGATAAACCTTACAGCAGGACAACCTTATTGAAGAAAAAAATCCTATTTTTCAAGTCAGGTTCATTCAGATCTGATTTGATCAAGAGGAATATTTCAAAAATTTTTATCTTAGATCAAAATTAGATCTGAGATTCTTCAGATCTGATTTTATCGATCTGATAAAATAAAAATAAATTAAATTAAATCTAATTTAATTATACCTTATTATGGGTAACCCTATTATCCTATGATGATCCTGATATTTGTCTGAGGTTCTGGATGTAGCCATGCAAGCGCCTGACCTCTACCGATATCCACTTGGATATGATCTGGAGATCTTCTCCTTCTTGATCTGTACTCCAAAAATCAAATCTAGATCTGATCTTGAAGGTCTTCAAAATATCTTTTGAAGATCAACTATTATTTCTTGCAGCAGTGCTGCCTTCTTCCTTTTCTGTCGTCTTTCTCTTACTTGAATCGCACCAAACTTGAGCCTAAAGCCTCTTGGACATGAAGAGCAGAGAGAGACTCAGAGGGTGGCATGAAGAAGGAGAAAGAAGGGCTATGTGGTATGGGCAAAGAATAGAAAACTCTAAATCCTAGGCACAGATAGGATTTATATAGACCCTACTATGCCATGCAGTGCCACATCATCCCGGCTAATCATGGCTCTTTGTGTAATCAGATCTAAATCTGATTGGTGGGATGACATCATCTGATCCAATCAAATTAGAGTCCCTCACAAACCTCCTTAGGTGGCACCAAGACTGATCAAAGATGACTCTTTGGCGCCACCCAAGTAGAGAGCATGAAGCCACCTGGAGTCCTATCTGTATGGGACTCCAAGCGTCATCCTCATTGGGCGCATGCCTCCCTAGGCGTGCACCCCCTCCCTTTCTATCTTTTAGCAGGGGGACAAAGCTCCATCTTCTCTTCTATGGGTGCAAGACACATTGGCAGATGTCTAAATATCAAAGGTCAATCATTTGACCAAAGTCCAAAGATAAGATTTAGCAGGTGATGAAAAATGGCAGGTGTTGTCTCAAATTTATCTCATAAATTAAGACAATCCTTTTCTGAACTGGACAAGCTTTAGTCAGACCAAGTAAAGGTTCCTGAGTGATCCCAAACATATTTGGCTTAGTCAAGACAAGCTTTAATGATTATTGAAGGAGAACATTAGGCTCAATCGTGTGCTAGCATGATTTTTTTGAACCTAATTAAATCTTATTTAAATCAATTAAACTAGGTTAGTCCAATTGATGATATCCAGATCCAAACCCTTATTTGTATGACCTAGTTAGGTTCAGTTTTGTATGATAATGGGATACATCACGATCTCTATCATCGACATCATCGAAACACCTTTTGGTGGATCAAAACTTTTCTGATTTAGACAACTAGTATGATTGATCATCCAAATCATTCTAATTGCTCCCAAAATCCATCAGTGACACCTAGCAGCATATGATGGCAACCCATCAGAACTAAAAACGAACCTCTCAGTGCAGTTACCTATGTGATTAAGTTCCTTTATCTTAAGCTCCGATCAGATTAGGATTAAGGTGATCTCGTCAAACACTAATTTTCGTCATATGAATTAATCATTCGATTCAAGTTCAATATGAAAATCCTAATAAAAACTCTTTCTATTATTTCACTCTATCATAGCTATGGACATATAGACTTGATTCTCATGATCATCATTGGGCAGCTCCTCATCTACCGAGGTAGATAGATCCCCTATTAGTGCAATCCAATTTCTATAATGAACATGCTATAGCCAACATACACCTTCGGATTCCGAATGGCTAGGAGACCGAGTTATAGTGTAGTCAAACTATAACACCCTCAAGGTAAACTGTCGATGCACCTCAGGTCAAAGAATCAGACACACCACTACGGCTTCGAGCCAATCATTGACGAGAAGGTAGACTTCCTCATGACTACTCGAGGTAGTCATGCTCAATGCCCTCATTCTTTAGTGAGTATCTGTACTCTCACTCTAGTGTCTCTACATCGTAGACTCAAAACTAATCTATCCTAAAGAAGCGATCATACACCAACCTTTTGGATCAATCACCATTCTCATGATGATCCTACGGTCGGGAGCATTTTATGAGTCAATAATGAAAATTCATGTCTTAAATTTTCAACTCTTGAAAATATGAACTATTATTACCATTAACTCAAGGGATGTATCATAGACACTTTTAAATACACACTATGATAGAAAATAATATATTTTATTATTTATAATTAAAATTATAATTTTGCCCTTAGATGTGTATTACAAGTGTTAGCCAATTCTGGCTTCTAAGGCATACATGTCTAACAAACTTTTACTTGACCTAAAGCCAATTGGCTACAATCTAAGTCTCATCTTCTCAAGATGGGTTTCGATCTTCTACTGATCCAACGGCTTTATGAGTGGGTCTATCACTTTTATCTGAAGAGTTGACTCTCTTGACCTCGACATAACCTTTCTCGAGGTAATCGTGGATAAGGTGGTATTATCGCTCGATGTGCTTGGATTTCTGATGAGACCTCGGCTCCTTAGCAAGGTCTATGGCACCATTATTATCGTAGTATAGAGAAATGGCATCTGATGGCATCACTCCGATCTCTATGGTGAGGTTCTTGTACCAAAATGCCTCCTTCGTAGCTTCTGATGCAACGATGTATTCTGCTTCCATGGTGGAATCTGCTATCATTGTCTACTTAGAACTCTTTCAACCATCATTACATACAAACAGACTTCCAAATGTCGACTTTCGATCATCTATATTGGACATAAAATCCAAGTTTGTATATCCCTAGACTTGGAGTTCTCCATTATCAAAAACCAACAACATATTCTTAGTTCTTCTCAAGTACTTAAGGATACATTTCACAAAAGTCCAATGTTCTTCACATGGATTCGACTGATATCTGCTCGTGACACTCACAGCATGGGCTATATCAAGTCGTGTATATAACATGGCATACATGAGGCTCCATATTGCTGAAGCATAAGGGATCTTGCTCATGCATTCAATCTCCTCTGGTGTATTGAAACATATTTTCTTGGAGAGATGAATGCCATGTCTGAAGGGTACCAATCTCCTCTTGGAGTTTTCCATGCTAAACCTCTTTAGCACTTTCTCTATGTACATTTTCTATGAAAGACCTAGCATCCTATTTGATCTATCTCTATAGACCTAGAATGAAGGATGCTTCTCCTAAGTCTTTCACAAAAAATTCTTTGGATAACCATATTTTAACTGTGGTCAACATGGGAATATCATTTTCAATAAGGAAGATATCATCCACATACAATATGAGGAAGATAATTGCGCTTCCACTGATCTTTTTGAAAATACATCATTATTTCTCATTTTTGATGAAATCAAATAATTTGATCACATCATTAAATCATGTATTCCAGCTCTGAGATGCTTGCTTAAGTCCATATATGGACCTTTGCAGCTTGCATACTTTGTGATCAACATCACTGGATGTGAAACCTAGCGGATGTTCTATATAAATATCTTCCTCAAGGTATACATTTAAGAATACCATTTTCATATCCATTTGCCATATTTCATAATCGAAATAAGCTGCAACAGTAAGTAATGTGCGGATGGATTTTAGCATAGCTACTGGCGAAAAGGTATTCTGATAGTCAATGCCTTCACACTGACTATAATCTTTTGCCACTAATCTAGCTTTGAATGTCTCCACATTTCCATCTGCACCTATCTTTCTCTTGTAGATCCATTTACACCCAATAGGTACTATACCTTCTGGTGGATCTACCAAGGTTAAGACTTGGTTTGAGTACATCAAGTCAATTTTTGTCTTCATTGCCTTTAACCATTTCTCAGAGTCGATATCTGGTATCGTCTTATCATAAATTTTGGGATCATCACCATGTACCCCATTATCTATGAGGAATATTTTCTCTACTTTCTCTGAGATAGTACCTAAGTACCTCTTAGGGGGATGGGAAACTCTTTTCGATCTATGAGATGGAGGAGGTAGTGATTGTATTGGCTCAACCTGATTTGGTTCCATAGGGTTCTTAGCTCGTTGCTCTTGTGAGACCTTCTCCTCGAGTTTGATCTACTTTCTAATGCCACTATCTTGAATAAACTATTTTTTAAGAAAGATGGCATGTCGACTCATAATCATATTGTGGTCTTTCAGAATGTAGAAATAATATCCTAATGATTCTTTAGGATATCCTATAAATCGAGCTTTAAAGGACCTAAAGTCTAACTTGTCCGCTTGTTGTCTTTTGACATGAGCCAAACAACCCCAAATTTTGAGATGACTCAGACTTGGTTTCTTACCATGCCATATCTCATACGGTGTGGTAGGAATGATTTTAGAGAAAACCCTATTCAATAAATATATTATAGTTAACAGACTATGTCCCCAAAAAAAATCAGAAAGGTCTGTGAAGCTCATCATGAATCGAACCATATCTAATAGGGTTCGATTTCTCCATTCTGAAATTCCATTGAGTTGAGGTGTTCCAGGTGGAGTCCATTGAGAGACTATGCCATTTTGTTTGAGATAGTTCGAGAATTTCTAACTAACGTATTCACCTCCTCAATCTGATCGAAGAACCTTAATGAGTTTTTCAGTTTGCTTTTCAACTTCATATCTAAATTTCTTAAACTTTTTAAAGACTTCAGACTTGTGTCTCATAAGATACACGTATCTATACCAAGATAAATCATCGGTAAGGATTATGAAGTAGATAAAGTTGCCACTAGTCGGCACATCAAATGGGCCGCACACATCAGTATGTACTAGGGCAAGTAGATCCGTGGCCCTTTCCCCATGTCCCACAAAAAGAAGCTTAGTCATTTTGCCATGAAGACATGATTCACAAATTGGATATGACTCGAAAATCAATGGACTCAATAGCCCGATTTTCTTTAATTTGTTAACCATATCTTCTGCTATATGACCTAGCCTTAGGTGCCATAGATACCTATCGTTCGGACTATCCCTGGGTCATTTTATAGCATTCACATTTTGCTCGATATTAAAGATAGATACATCAATATGTAACTGGTAGAGACCGTTAATGAGGAAACCACTTGTAATTTTATTTCTTTCATAAAGAATATTACAATGGTCCTTAAGGAAACTAATTACATAGCCTTCTTGTGCTAAACATGAAACAAAAATCAAATTTCTGCTTGCAGCAGGACATAATAACAATCTCTAAGTACTAAATCTAAGCTAGATGATAGTCGAAGAGGATAGATTCCCATGGCCACAGCAGCAACTCTTACTCCATTTTCGATGCATAGAATCATCTCACCATCCCTCAGCCTCCTGCTATCCTCAAGATCCTGCATAAAAGTGCATAAATAGCACTAGAACCAGAGTCAAGCATCCAACTGAATGCAGAAAAAACTGTAAGATTAGATTCAATAACGAGCATACCTCCAGAAGGACCTATCTCCTTCTTATTTTTTAGGATGGCCAGATATATAAGATAGTTTTGCTTTTAGTAGCCATCAGTATTACAATGAAAATACTTTTCTTTGTCAATGGCCTTCTTCTTCAGCTCTACCTTCTTTTTCTTTCCACCTTCCATCTTCTATCTTTTCACAGACTTCTTCTTCTTTCCAAAAAACTTTCTCTTGAAAGAAGTTCATTCCATAGCAAGTACTGAACCTTTAGAATCTTTCATAGAAACCTCAGCAGTAACTAGTATGTTCATAAGCTCAATCAGAGTATTCTGAAGTTTATGCATATGATAGTTCATGATGAACTATCCATACGCATCAGTCAAGGATTGTAGATTATGTCATTTTGCAAATCCTGATCTAACTTCACTTCGAGCTTCTCAAGCTCTTCTAAGTCCTTGATCATCATCAGACAATGATCTTGAACTGACTGCCCATCATGCATTTTAGCCTTAAATAGTCATTTAGTGATCTGATATTTGGCAGCATGACTCTATTCACCAAACAACTCTTGCAGATGAGCCAACATTTGGCGGGTAGTCTTAATACCTTCATGTTGGTGCTGAAGCTTATCATACATCAAGTCCAACATATAGTATCTGATCTTGTTATCTTCATCCATCCATTTATCAAGAGACACTCTCTGTTCAGCGGATGGATGGGCTGGTAAGGTGGGAGGATCCTGGTCTAATACATGAGTTAACTTTTTGAAACCCAAAATAATTTTGAAGTTCCATAGCCAATCCTTGTAATTGGGTTTGGTTAGTCTATAAGTGTCCAGGATGCGGGCTAATAGGTTGGATGCAGATATTTTTCTTTTTCTGTAGAGAGTCAAAGTTTTTAGTTAGATTTTATAATTAAGACTTGAATAATTTATATAGAGATTTAATTTTTAAACAAATTAACTTCTACTATTTTTTTGGATCCCTACACTCCCTCTGTAGAGATGCAAAAATCTCCATGATTAATGATTTTTAGTGGATGGTGCAGTCCCACCAACTGACTCATCACCTCACCTAACAGTCATTGATGATGGGTTAGCCAATGAGTGAATAACTCTTATCCAATGATTCTCTAATCATGGTGCACCCAAGCTTGGTCTCTAATTCATGAATCTCACTGTGCTCAGAATATTGATCCACTCCTTAGTTAAGTCAGACCCACCATTTGCATAGATTAAATTCTTAATTAGGTCTCTCATCATATCTAAAATATTGAGCCCAATCCATCCTCCAGCCCATAGCTTCCAATGCCTAATAGACATGGTTGCATCTTTTCGATGCAATTGAACCACTGTACCAGCTGAGAACAATCAACCTCAGGAAGGGCCCACATATTTACAATGGTAGAAGACCTTAGACTTAATCTTTTCTTAGAAAGATTTATTTTAGATATCTTTAAACTTGACTTGACATAGCCATAACCATTATGACTAACCTAGTGGCATGGGTTAGATTGGATTATTAGCCACCTCAGATCAAGACTGAGCTGACAAATATGGCTAGGTAAGTGAGATCGGTGGAAGGGATATGCCATTAACTCGACAAGAATGCATTCGAATCAAGTAGCTTCCAATTAAAAACTAGTCGATCGTATCTACTAAACTTATCTTAGACACTAAATTATTGAGCCAGAACCAATCGGGTTAGCCAACAATCCAGACTCTAACCACTGAGCCTAATTAGGTCTTAACTTGATCAATCACTCATGTGACTCGACCTTGACCTAGACTTAATCCTATTAGGTTGGTTAATTTAAGCACTCTTGATCCCATCTAACCGACTCTTGATTCGATTTGATCAACCGCTAGACCTAATTGAGCTACCCAAGTCCGAACCTAATTTTATGAATATGTCTTAGATAAAAAAGTTCTCAATTTTAGACCTAATATATTTCATAATCTTAATTCCTAATTAAGTATAGAGTTCATAAATAAAATATGTAAATAAAATCCTAGGATTTTAGGATCTAGGGTTTTGTTGAAAATAAGTTTTTGATTTCTGATTAAGGACGAATGCACAGCATCCCTACACATCATAAGAACACCCCATCGATTGAAAGGAGAGGGCCTTTAAACCCTACTTCATTCTTATGATTGGACAGCCAAGGAAAATACCTTAATCAGAAACATGATGAATCTATAAAACTAGTTAGATCTACATCATATATCACATATAAAAATTGATCTAACTTAAAAATATATTGTGCATACATCTCATGTATCATATCATGCATATTTTAAGATCTAAATTATCTCACAAATATCTAAAAAATAAAATTTAAATTTGATCATATCAAATTAAATTTATTCAAGACAACTTTGTAGATCTATTCTACAACTAGTCTAAACATGCATCAATCATATCTCATATGAAAAAAATTAAATAAATTTATTTTTTATTTTTTAAATTTAATTATAATATTTATAATATAAAAAAATAATAGATAAATAGATCTAAAATTATAATTAATTAAATTAAAATTATGATCATCCTAGACTACACATAGAATAATTCTATTCCTAACCTAGTCATGCATCTCATACATCTTAGATCTAGATTATTTAATTTTTTAATTTTTGATTTCAGATCTAATCACATCTAATGTGATATCTAAAATTATCTAATTATTAGATCAAAATTATATTAAAATTAGATCTAATTAATTAAACAATCTGACTCTGATACCAGTTGAAGAAAAAAATCCTATTTCTCAGATCAGGTTCGTTTAGATCTGATTTGATCAAAAGAAATATTTTAAAAAAGGAATTCTTAGATCCAAATCAGATCTAAAATTCTTTAGATCTAATTTTATCAATCTAATAAAATAAAAATAAAGTAAAATAAAATAAATTTAATTTAATTATATGTTGTTATGGGTAATCCTATTATCCTATGATGATCCTGATGCTTGCCTGAGGTTCTGGATGTAGCCATGCAAATGCCTGGCCTCTACTGATATCCACTCAGATAGGATCTGGAGATCTTCTCCTTCTTGATCTATGCTCCAAAAATTAAATCTAGATCTAATTTTGAAGGTCTTCAAAATGCCTTTTGAAGATCAACTATTATTTCTTACAGCAGTGCTGCCTTCTTCCTTTTCTATCACCTTTCTCTTGCTTGGATCACATCAAACTCGAGTCCAAAGCCTCTTGGATATAAGAGGAGAGAGAAAATTAGAGGATGGCATGGAGAAGGAGAGAGAAGGGCTATGTGGCATAGGCAAAGAATAGAAAACTCTAAATCCTAGGTGCAGACAAAGTTTACATAGACCCTACTGCGCCATGCAGTGCCACATCATCCCGATCAATCATGGCTCTTTGTGCAATCAGATCTAAATTTGATTGATGGAATGACATCATCTAATCCAATCAGATTAGAGTCCCACATAAACCTTCTTAGGTGGCACTAAGACTGATCAAAGATGACTCTTTGGCACCACCCAAGCAGAGAGCATGAAGCAACCTAGAGTCCCATCTGTATGGGACTCCAGGCGTCATCCTCATTGGGTGCATGCCTCCCTAGGCATGCACCCCCTCCCTTGTTGCCTTTTAGCGGGGGACAAAGTCCCATCTTCTCTCCTATGGGTGCATGACACATGGACAGATGTCAAAGTATCAAAGATCAATCATTTGACTAAAATCCAAAGATAAGATTTAGCAGGTGACGAAAAATGGCAGATGTTGTCTCAAATTTATTCATAAATTAAGACAATCCTTTTTTGATCTAGACAAGCTCTAGTCAGATCAAGTAAAGATTTTTGAGTGAGCCCAAACATATTTGGCTCAGTCGAGACAAGCTTTAATGATTGTTGAAGGAGAACATTAGGCTCAATTATGTGCTAGCACGATTTTCTTAAATGTAATTAAATCTTATTCAAATCAATTGAACTGGGTTAGTCCAATTAATAATATCCAAATCCAAACCCTTTTTTGTGTGATCTAGTTAGGTTCAGTTCTGTATGGTAATGGGATACGTCATGATCTCTATCATCGACATCATCGAAATACCTTTCGATGGATCAAAATTTTTCTGATTCAGACAACTAGTATGATCGATCATCCAAATCATTCTAATTAATCCTAAAATCCATCAGTGACATCTAGCAGCATATGATGGCAACCTATCAGAACTAAAAATAAATCTCTCAGTGCAGTTATCTATGTGATTAAGTTCCTCTATCTTAAGCACCGATCGAATTAGGGTTAAGATGATCTCGTCAAATCCTAATTTCCATCATATGAATTAATCATTCGATTCAAATCCGATATGAAAATCCTAATAGAAACACATTCTATTATTTCACTCTACCATGGCCATGGGCTTATTGACTTGATTCTCATGATCATCATAGGGCTACTCCTCATCTACCGAGGTAGATAGATCCCCTATTGGTGCAATCCAATTCCTACAATGAACATGCTATAGCCAACATGCACCTCAGGATTTCAAATGACTAGGAGATCGAGTTATGGTATAGTCAAACTATAACATCCTCAAGATCAACTACCGATGCACCTCAAGTCAAAAAATCAGACACACCAATGTAGCTTCAAGCTAGTCATTGATGAGAGGTAGACTTCCTCATGACTGCTAGAGGTGGTCACACTCAGTGCCCTGGTTCTCTAGCGAGTACCCGTACTCTTGCTCCAGTGTCTCTACACCATAGACTCAAAACTCATCTACTCTAAAGAAATGATCGTACACCAATCTTCTGAAATAATCACCATCCTCATGATGATCCTTTGGTCGAAAGCATTTTATGAGTCAATAATAAAAATTCTATTAGATATATGTGCCCTAAAAGCCAGAATTGGCTGACACTTGTAATACACTTCTAAGGACAAAATTATAATTTTGACTATAATCAATAAACTGGGTTATTTTCTATCACATATGTGTATTTAGTGTCGGTGATACATCCTTTGAGTTAACGGTAGTGATAATTCATATTTTCAAGAGTTGAAAATTTAAAACATGAATAATCATTATTAACTCATAAAATGCTCCCGATCATAAGATCATCATGAGGATGGTGATTGATTCGGAAGGTTGGTGTACAATCACTTTTCTTTAGTAGATGAGTCTTGAGTCTACAGTGTGGAGACACCGAAGTGAGAATATAGGTACTCGTTAGAGAATGAGGGCACTGAGCATGACCACCTCGAGTAGTCATTAGGAAGTCTACCTTCTCGTCAATGATTGACTCGATGCTGCAGTGGTGTGTCTGGTTTCTTAAACAGAGGTGCATCGGCAGTTCACCTTGAGGGTGTTATAGTTTGACTACACCATAACTCGGTCTCCTAGCCATTGGAAACCCTGAGGTGTATGTTGGCTATAGCATGTTCATTGTAGGAACTGGATTGCATCAAGATGGAATCTATCTACCTCGGTGGTAGAGGAGCAGCCCTATGATGATCATGAGAATCAAGTCCAGAAGCCCATGGCCATGGCAGAGTGAAATAATAGAAAGAGTTTCTATTTAGGATTTTCACATTCGGACTTGAATCGAATGATTACATCATATGATAGAAACTAGGGTTTGACGAGTTCACCTTAACCCTAATCTGATCAGGGCTCAAGATAGAAGAACTTAATCACACAGGTAGTTGCACCAAGAGGTTCACATTCAGCTCTGATGGGTTGCCACCATATACTGCTAGGTGTCACTGGTGGATTTTGGGAGCAATTAGAATGATTTAGATGATCGATCATTCTAGCTGTTCGAATCAGAAGAGTTCTGATCCATCGAAAGGAGTTTCGATGATGTCGATGATAGAGATCATGACATATCCCATTACCATACAGAACAGAGAGATCATATGACTATCAGTGTGTCACGCTCAGTGCCTCCATTCTCTAACGAGTACCTATACTTCGCTCCGGTGTTCCACACCGTAGACTCAAGACTCATCTACTAAAGAGAAAGCGATCGTAAACCAACTTTTCGGATCAATCACCATCCTCGTGATGATCCTATGGTCCGGGAGCTGTTTATGAGTTAATAATGATTATTCATGTCTTAAATTTTCAACTCTTGAAAATATGAATTATCATTACCATTAACTCAAGGATGTAATCAATAGACACTAAATACACAGGTGTGATAGAAAATAACCATTTTATTGATTATAGTCAAAATTATAATTTTGCCCCTAGAAGTGTATTATAAGTGTCAGCCAATTCTGGCTTCTAGGGCACATTATATCTAACAATCTCCCACTTGTCCTAAAGCCAATTGGCTACAAGTCTAAGTCCCATCTTCTCAAGGTGGGCTTCGATCTTCTGTTGTCCCAATGGCTTTGTAAGGTGGGTCTGCCACATTATCTGCGGAGTTGACTCTCTTGACCTCAACGTAACCTTTCTCAAGGTAATCGCGGATGAGGTGGTATCACTGTTTGCTAGAAACTCTTCCAGCATAAACAGTCTACCAGATGTTGACTTTCGATCATCTATATCAGACATGAAGTCCGAGTTTGTGTATCCTTAAACTTGGAGTTCTCCGTTACCAAAGACCAACATCATATCCTTAGTTCTTCTCAAGTACTTAAGGATACATTTCACAGAAGTCCAGTGTTCTTCACCTGGATTTGACTGATATCTGCTTGTGACACTCACAGCATGGGCTATATCAGGTCGTGTACATAACATGGCATACATGAGGCTCCCTATTGCAGAAGCATAAGGGATCTTGCTCATGCATTCTATTTCCTCAGGTGTGCTGGGGCACATCTTCTTGGAAAGATGAATACCATGTCTGAAGGGTATTAATCCCCTCTTAGAGTTTTCCATACTAAACTTCTTTAGTACTTCCTCTATGTACATCTTCTGTGAAAGTCCTAGTATCCTATTCGGTCTATCCCTATAGACCTTAATTCCTAGAATAAAGGATGCTTCACCTAGGTCTTTCATGAAGAATTCCTTGGACAACCACATCTTGACTGATGTCAACATGGAATATCATTCCCAATAAGAAGGATGTCATCCACGTACAATACGAGGAAGACAACAGCGCTCCCACTGACCCTTTTGAAAATACATGGTTCCTCTTCATTTTTGATGAAACCAAACTTTTTGATCACATCATTGAAATGAGTGTTCCAGCTCCGAGATGCATGCTTAAGTCCATATATGGACCTTTGCAGCTTGCAAACCTTGTGATCAGTATCACTGGATGTGAAACCTAGCGGCTGTTCCATATAGATGTCTTCCTCAAGATATCCATTAAGGAATGCCGTTTTCACGTCCATTTGCCATATTTCATAATCGAAATAGGCTGCAACGGCAAGCAATGTGCGGATGGATTTTAGCATAGCTACCGGGAAAAGGTATCCTGATAGTCAATGCCTTCGCATTGACTATAACCTTTTGCCACCAGTCTAGCCTTGAATGTCTCCACATTCCATCTGCACCAATCTTTCTCTTGAAGATCCATTTACACCCAATAGGTACTATAACTTCTGGTCGATCTACCAAGGTCCAGACTTGGTTTGAGTGCATCGAGTCGATTTCTGACTTCATTGCCTCTAGCCATTTCTCGGAGTCGATATCTGATATCGCCTCGTTGTAGGTTTTGGGATCATCTCCATGAGCACCATTACCTATGAGGAACATTTCCTCTACGTCCTCTGAAATAATACCTAAGTATCTTTCAGGGGGACGGAAAACTCTTTCCGATCTACGAGGTGGAGGAGGTAGTGTTCTTATTGGCTCAACCTGATTTGGTTCCACTATGGTCCTTAGCTCGTTCTGCTTGTGAGACTTTCTCATCAAGCTTAATCTGCTTTTCAATGCCACTATCTTGAATAAACTGTTTTTCAAGAAATATGGCATGTCGACTCACAATCACATTGTGGTCTTCTGGAATGTAGAAATAGTATCCTAATGACTCTTTACGATATCCTATGAATCGAGCTCTAAAGGACCTAAACTCTAACTTGTCCGCTTGTTGTCTTTTGACATGAGCCGGACAACCCAAATTCTGATGATGATCAAATTTGTTTCTTACGTGCCCATATCTCATACGGTGTGGTAGGAACGGTTTTAGAGGGAACCCTATTCAGTAGATAGATTGAAGTTAACAATGAGTATTCCTAAAGGAAATTAGGGAGGTCTGTGAAGCTCATCATGGATCGAACCATATCCAATAGAGTCCGATTTCTTCGTTCTGAAACCCCATTGAGTTGAGGTGTTCCTGCTGGAGTCCATTGAGAGACTATGCCATTTTTCTTAAGATAGTCTAGGAAATTCTCGGCTAGGGTATTCACCTCTCGATCTGATCGAAAGAACCTTAATGGGTTTTCCAGTTTGTTTTTCTACTTCATGTCTGAATTCTTTGAACTTTTTAAAAGCTTCAGACTTATGTCTCATAAGATACACATACCCATACCTAGACAGATCATCGGTAAAGATAATGAAGTAGACAAAATTGCCTCTAGCCGGCACATCGAATGGGCCACACACATCAGTATGTACTAGGGCAAGGAGATCTGTGGCCCTCTCCCCATGTCCAACAAAAGGGAGTTTAGTCATTTTGCCTTGAAGACAAGATTCACAAGTTGGATATGACTCAAAAGTCAATGGACTCAATAGCCCATTTTTCTCCAATTTGTTAATCCTATCTTCTGCTATATGACCTAATCTCAAGTGCCATAGATATCTGTCGTTTGGACTATCCCTAGGTCGTTTGGCATTCACGTTTTGCTCGAATAATGAGCATACCTCCAGAAGGACCTTCCTTCTTGTTCTTCAGGGTGGCCAGGTAAGTAGGGCAGTTCCGCTTCCAATGGCCGTCGCTGTTGCAATGAAAATACTTTCCTTTGACATCGACCTTTTTCTTCGATTCTGCCTTCTTCTTCTTTGATCCTTCCTACCTTTGCTTTTTCACAGACTTCTTTTTCTTTCCATAAGACTTTCTTTTGGAAGAAGTCCGTTCCATAGCAAGAACTGAGTCTTTAGAACCTTTCATAGAAAGCTCAGCGGTAACCAGCATATTCATTAACTCGGCCAAGAAATTCTGAAGTTTATGCATGTGGTAATTCATGATAAATTGCCCATATGCATCAGTCAAT
>QRFJ01003482.1:15683-62555 GCA_006176705.1 Cocos nucifera | reverse complement strand
TGAACCTAATGTGGTCACACAAAAAGGTTTGAATCTGGTGATCATCAATTAATATCTAGTTCATGATCTGAAGAGATTCAATTAGGTTCAAGAAAATTGCTAGCACTCGATTGAACAACGTTCTTCTTTTACTATCACAAATAAGTTCCTGACTGAGCCAAAGAAGTTTGTGCTCATCAGAGGCCTTCATATGTCTGACTGGAAGTGTCCAAGATCAGAAAAGGTTGTCTTATTTTGTAGATAATACTGCATTTTGGTCACCTCATTCTGTCTTTGACTTTGGCCAAAAGTCTCCTTTGACTGTCAAAGTTGACCATTGACTTTGACTTTGTCCACGTATGCACACTATTGGAGAGCTGGTGGGGGCTGTCCCCTGCCAGAACTGGCAAGGAGAGGGGCACAGCCAAGGGTGGCTGCACCAAGTACAGGAGGCGCCGAGTCCTTATTGGAAAGGACTCCACCTCCTTTTTGATTCATATAGATCTCCTAAGAATCTTTGACTGGTCTTAGGCATCTAAGGAGAATCCAGGCTCTATTTCAATCAGATTTAGATCTGATTTCACAGAGAGTTGTGATTGGTTGAGAGAAGAGGAGTTGATCAGCAAGTCTATAAATAAGACCTAGCCCAACTCAAAAGAGAACACATTTTCCATGCCCAAGGCTGCCTCTCTCCCTCCTCCATGCCATAGCTCTTTCCCTTCTCTCCATCCCAATGTGTTTGGATTAGTTGGTGCGATCTAGCAAAGGAAAGGGATCAAAAGCAGAAGGCTGCGCTGCGCAAAAGGAAAGACTGCGATCTTCAAAGAGTTTTGAAGATCCTCCAGATCAGATTCAGATCTATTTTTGAGAGATGTGATAGAGAAAAAGAGGATCTCTCAGATCACAGTGGATACGCGTAGAGGCAGGCGCTTGCTGGCTTAGATCCAGAACCTTCCCTCCTACAGGATCATCTACAGGGTAATAGGATTACCAATCAGGTAAATTAAATTTGATTTAATTTATCTATATTTTATTTTATATTAAATAATAAAATTAGATATGAAATATCAGATCTGATTGAGATCAAAGAAAAAATTTTGAAATATATCTCTTGATTCATAGATCTGAACGAACCTGGACCGAAAAATCAGGATTTCCCTTACGATTATAGAGCCAGGTTTAAAATTTTAGATCTGATTTTAATTTATTTTTAATAAAAATGTAATTTAGAATTCAACATGAGATGTGATCAGATCTAAAATCAGAAAAATTAAAATTAAATGATTTTGGATCAAGATTAGAAAATATGCATGACTAGTTCTAAAATAGAATAGTTCTATAAATAGTTTGCATGTCTTTATTTAATTTGATTAAATCATATTTTAGATCTTTATATTACTATTTTTTGATATTATAAGTTATATAAATATCTATAAAATAATAAATAAAAATTATTTATATTTTAAATCATATGAGATATGATGATGCATGCTAGACTAGTTGTAGAATAGTTCTTCATATTTCTAGATTAGTTTATTTTGATTAGATCAATTTAAATCAATTTTTTAGAATTATATGATAATTTAGATCTGAAAAATGCATGATTGATACATAGATGTATGAAAAATATGCCTGATTAGATCTAATTTGTATATGAGATATATGATATAGATCTAACTTTTTGTAGTATTACATGTTCCTGATTAAGGCGTTCCTCTTGCGTCCGTCATAAGAAGAAGAAGAGTTTAAAGGCCTCCTCCCATCGATGGGGTGTTCTTATGACGTGTAGGGGTGTGTGCTGTTCGTCCTTAATCAGAAACAAAACTTACTTTTGCAAAACCTAGATCCTGAAACCTAGGATTTATTGTGCATATTTTATTATGAACCCACTTAATTAAGAATTAAGTTATGAAATATAATTAGGATTAGGATTGCAGAATAATATCGTTCTGCAGGTCCAAGTCCAACTTCACACCGAGCTTCTCAAGCTCTTCCATGTCCTTGATCATTGTCAGACAGTGATCTTGGACTGACTGCCCATCACGCATCTTAGCCTTAAAAAGTCATTTTGTGACTTGATATTTGGCTGCGCGACTCTGTTCACCAAACATCTCCTGTAGGTGAGCCAACATTTGGCGAGCAGTCCCGATATCTTCATGTTGGCGCTGGAGCTCATCAGACATCGAGCCCAACATGTAGTATCTGGCCTTATTATCTTCGTCAATCCATTTTTCCAGAGACGCTCTCTGTTCAGTGGATGGACGGGCTGGTAATGTGGGAGGGTCCTGGTCCAAAACATGTGTTAACTTCTCGGAACCCAAAACAATTTTGTAGTTCCTGAGCCAATCTTTATAATTGGGTCCAGTCAGTCTATGTGTGTCCAGGATACGTGCCAGTGGGTTGGACGCAGACATTTTCCTGTAGAGAGTCAAAGATTCTAGTTAGATACTGTAATTTTGACTTGACCAATTTATTTAGGGATTTTATTTTTAAACAAATTAGCTCCCACTATTTTCTCGGATCCCTACACTCCCTCTGTAGAGATGCGAAAATCTCCACGATTGATGATTTCTAGTGGGTGGTGCGGTCTCACCAACTGACTCATCACCTCACCTAACAGTTATTGGTGATGGGTTAGCCAATGAGTGAACAACTCTTGTTCAATGATTCTCTAATCATGGTGCACCCAAACTTGGTCTCTAATTCATGAATCTCACCGTATCCGGAATATTGATCCACTCCTTAGTTAAGTCAGACCCACCATTTGCATAGACTGGGTTCCTAATTGAGTCTCTCACCGTATCCGGAATATTGAGCCCAACTCATCCTCCAGCCCATAGCATCCAATGCCTAATAGACATGGTTGCGTCTTCCCGGTGCAACTGAGCCACTGTATCCAGCCGAGAACAATCAACCCCGGGAAGGGCCCGCACATCTACAATGGTGGAAGACCTCAGACTTAATCTTTTCTTAGGGAGAATTGTTTCAGGTCTCATTAAACTAGACTTGGCTTAGTCATAACAATTATGACTAACCTAGTGGCATGGGTCAGCTCGGATTATTGACCACCTCAGATCAGAACTGTGTCAACAGATATGGCCAGGTAAGTGAGACCGGTGGAAGGAATATGCCATTAACTCGTACAAGAACGCATTCAGGTCGAGTAGCTTCCAATTAAAAACCAGTCGGTCGTCTGTGCCAAACTTACCTTAGACACCAAATTGTTGAGTCAGAACCAATTGGGTTAGCCTACAATCCAGACTCTAACCTCTGAGCCTAATTAGGTCTTGCTTGATCGTGACTCGATCTTGACCCAGACTTAATCCTATTAGGCTGGTCAATTTAAGCATTGTTGATCCCATCTAACCAACTCTTGATTCGGTTTGATCAACCGCTTAGACCTAATTGAGCTACCCAAGCCCGAACCCAGTATTATGAATATGTCTTAGATCTGAAATTCTCAATTTTAGACCTAATTAATATTCCATAAACTTAATTCTTAATTAAGTTGGGTTCATAAACAAAATATGCACAATAAATCCTAGGGTTTCAGGATCTAGGGTTTTGCAGAAAGTAAGTTTTGGGTTTCTGATTAAGGACGAACACGCAGCACCCCTACACGTCATAAGAACACCCCATCGAATGGGAAGAGAGGGCCTTTAAACCCTTCTTCGTTCTTATGACCGGACGGCCAAGAGGAACGCCTTAATCAGGAACATGTAAATACTACAAAACAGTTATAGATCTATATCATATATCTCATATACAAATTTAGATCTAATCATGGCATATTTTGCATACATCTCATGTATCATAATCATGCATGTTTTCAGATCTAAATTATCACATAATAATCTAAAAAATTAGATTTAAATTGATCTAATCAAAATAAATTCTAATCTAGACAATTATGTAGAACTATTCTACAACTAGTCTAGTCATGCATCTATCATATCTCATATGATATTTAAAATTAAATAATTTTTATTTGCTATTTATCAGATGTTATTATAACACTTATAATATCAAAAAATAGTAAATAAGAAGATCTAAAATATGATTTAATCAGATTAAATCAAAGACATGCAAAACTATTCTATAGAACTATTCTATTCTAGAACTAGTCATGCATATCTTCATAATTCTTAGATCCAAATCATTTAATTTTAATTTTTCTGATTTTAGATCTGATCACATCTCATGTGACATCTGAAATCACTTTTTTTCTAATTAAAATAAAATTAAAATCAGATCTAAATAATTTAGAACCATGGCTCTGATACCAGTTGAAGGGAAATCCTGATTTTTCGGTCCAGGTTCGTCCAGATCTGATTAGATCAAGAGATATATTTCAAAAATTTTCTCTTGATCTCAATCAGATCTTGATATATTTCAGATCTGATTCTTATTATTTTAATAAATAAAATAAAATAAGATAAATTAAATCAAATTTAATTTACCTGATTTGGGTAATCCTATTACCCTGTAGATGATCCTGATTGCAGCGGAAGGTTCTGGATCTAAGCCACGCAAGCGCCTGGCCTCTACCGGTATCCACTTGGGTTGGATCTGGAGATCCTCTTCTTCTCTATCACACCTCCAAAAATCAGATCTGAATCTGATCTGGAGGATCTTCAAAACTCTTTTGAAGATCTGCAGTCGTCCTTTTGCAGCAGCGCAGCCTTCTTGCTTTTGATCGCCTTTCCTTGATCTGAATCGCACCAACCTAAATCCAAAACACTTTTGGATATGGAGAGCAAGGGGAGAAGAGACTATGGCATGGAGAAGGAGGGGAGAGGCAGCCTTGGGGCGTGTCTAATAGCATTCACTTAGAATTAGGGTTGGGCGTAGGGTCTTATTTATAGACCTCTTGTGATCCAACTCCTCTTCCTCTCAACCAATCACAACCCTTTGTGAAATCAGATCTAAATCTGATTGATTGAAATAGAGACCCCTGGATTCCTCCTTAGAGGGTGCCTAAGACCAGTCAAACTGGATTCTTAGTAGAACTCTGATTGGAATCCAAAAGGGAGGTGGAGTCCTTATCCAATAAGGACTCCAAGGCGCCTCGTACTTGGGCTCATGCCACCCTTGGCGTGCGCCCTTCTCCTTGCCAGGTTCTGGCAGGGGGACAGGCCCCCACCAGCTCTCCAATAGGTGCATGACATGTGGTCAAAAGTCAAAGGGTCAATGGTCAACGTTTGACAAGTCAAAGGTAGACTTTTGACCAAAGTCAAAGAACAAGAAATGGCAGGTGACCAAAAATGGCAGGTAATGTCTTACAAATAAGACAACCTATTCTGACTTGGACAACCTTCAGTCAGACCATATGAAGGCCTCTGATTGAGCACAAACTCCTTTGGCTCAGTCAGGACAACTTATTTGTGATAGTAAAAGAAGAACGTTAGGTTCAATCGAGTGCTAGCACGATTTCCTTGAACCTAATTGAATCTCATTCAGATCAATTGAACTAGATCAATTCAATTGATGATCACCAGATTCAAACCCTTGTTTGTGTGACCCAGTTAGGTTCAGTTCTGTATGGTAATGGGATATGTCATGATCTCTATCATAGACATCATCGAAACTCCTTTCGATGGATCAGAACTCTTCTGATTCGAACAGCTAGAATGATCGATCATCTAAATCATTCTAATTGTTCCCAAAATCCACCAGTGATACCTAGCAGTATATGGTGGCAACCCATCAGAGCTGAATGCGAACCTCTTGGTGCAGCTATCTGTGTGATTCAGTTCTTCTATCTTGAGCCTCGATCAGATTAGGGTTAAGGTGAACTCATCAAACCCTAGTCTCTGTCATATGATGTAATCATTCGATTCGAGTCCAATGTGAAAATCTAAATAGAAACTCTTTCTATTATTTCACTCTACCATGGCCATAGATTTCTGGACTTGATTCTCATGATCATCATAGGGCTACTCCTCTACCACCGAGGCAGATAGATCCCATTTTGATGCAATCCAGTTCCTACAATGAACATGTCACGGCCAACATACACCTCAGGGTTCCATATGGCTAGGAGACCGAGTAATGGTGTAGTCAAACTTTAACACCCTCAAGGTGAACTGTCGATGCATCTCAGGTCAAAGAACCAGACACACTACTGCAGCATCGAGTCAGTCATTGACGAGAAGGTAGACTTCCTAATGACTACTCGAGGTGGTCACGCTCAGTGCCCTCGTTCTCTAACGAGTACCTGTACTTTCGCTCTGGTGTCTCCACACCGTAGACTCAAGACTCATCTACTAAAGAGAAGCGATCGTACACTAACCTTCCGGATCAATCACCATCCTCGTGATGATCCTATGGTCGGGAGCTGTTTATAAGTTAATAATGATTATTCATATCTTAAATTTTTAATTCTTGAAAATATGAATTATCATTACCATTAACTCAAAGGATGTATCACAGACACTAAATACACAGGTGTGATAGAAAATAACCCATTTTATTGATTATAGTCAAAATTATAATTTTGCCCCTAGAAGTGTATTATAAGTGTCAGCCAATTCTGGCTTCTAGGGCACATATATCTAACATGGTGATCATCAATTAAACTGATCCAATTCAATTGATCTAAATGAGATTCAATTAGGTTCAAGGAAATCGTGCTAGTACTCGATTGAACCTAACGTTCTTCTTTTGCTATCATAAATTAGTTATTCTGACTGAGCCAAAGAAGTTTGTGCTCAATCAGAGGCCTTCATATGGTCTGACTGGAGGTTGTCCAAGTCAGAAAAGATTGTCTTATTTTGTAAGACATTACCTACCATTTTTGGTCACCTACCATTTTTTGTTCTTTGACTTTGCTCAAAAGTCTACCTTTGATTGGTCAAATATTGACCATTGACACTTTGACTTTTGATCACATGTCACGCACCTATTGGAGAGTTGGTGGGGGCCTGTCCCCCTGCTAGAACCTGATAAGGAAGAGGGCGCATGCCACCTTTGGCATGTGCCCAAGTTGGCGGAGCCTAGGAGTCCCTGTTGGATAGGAACTCCATCTCCTTTTTGGATTCCAATTAGAGTTCTCTTAAGAACCAACTTTGATTGATCTTAGATGCCCTCTAAGGAGAAATCCAAGGGACTCTATTCCCATCAATCATATTTAGATCTAATTTTACAAAGAATTATGATTGGTTGGAAAGAAGAGAAGTTGGATCACAGACAGTCTATAAATAAGACCCTACGCCCAACCTAGATTGTGATTGAAAGTAGGATTGAATCACAATTCCCCATGCCCCAAGGCTACCTCTCCCCTCTTCCTCCATGCCAAACCCACCTTCTCCCTCTCCTCTCCATGTCCAAAAGAGTTTTGGAGCTTGGTTGGTGCGATCCAGATCAAAGAAAGGTAAGTGAAAGCTAGAAGGCTGCACTGCTACAAAGGACGATTGCTGATCTTCAAAATAAGTTTTGAAGATTCTCCATATCAGATCCAGATCTGATCTTTGGAGATGTGATAGAGAAGAAGAAGATCTTTAGATTCAGTCTGAGTAGATACCGATAGAGGTCAGATACTTGCATAGCTAGATCCAGAACCTTCCGCTGCATACAGGATCATCAACAGGTAATAGGATTATCCATATATAGGTAAATTAAATTTGATTTAATTTATCTAAATTTTATTTTATTTCTAAAATAATAATAATTAGATCTAAAATATCTCAGATCTAATTAGGATCAAAGAAAAAAATTTTTGAAATATATCTCTTGATCTGATCAGATCTGAACGAACCTGATCCGAGAAATTAGAATTTTCCTTCAATCAGCTACTCTGATACTACTTGTTAAGGATATAGTACTAAATTATTACTGTAAAAAGAAGAAAAAAATAAAATAAGAAAACTATCAAGTATGTGGATCAGTCTAAAAGCTCACCTCCATGGGGCATGCAAAGCTTTACTATGAAAGAGAAAAATAGGTACAAGAGGAGAACACCCACTCTTAACTCACCATATAGGCATGCCAAGCTTCACTTTATTTTCATTAACACTTGAATCTTAGGAGCATTCAGAGGAGTATAATTGTGAAACCATCGAAGAGGAGAGTTCTATCGCACCCTCCAATTGGGGCTTCTCTATCGATGAGCTTGTGGAGGGGTTCGAGCTCATCTATGCTCAGGTGGAATTCTGGAGTATGGTTGAGCTTCACTCAGCTTTTCAATAATTACAAGCTTGCTAGATTCATCCACTTGCCGCTTTTCTGTAGCTTCTTCATTCTTCAGCTTGAAGGCTTCCTCTACTCGAGTATAGTCTTCTGCCTGAGCTAGCATATCGGCAAAATCCTGAGGATACTTCTTCTCCAAAAAGAAAAAAAGATCATTCTTTTACAGACCATCCTTCAGTGCAGTCATAGTAATAGATTGGTCCAAATTTCGAACCTTCAAGATAGCAGCGTTAAAGCAGTTAATGTAAGCTCGGATAGACTCTCCTTTCTTTTGCTTGATATTGACAAAAGAGTCTAAACCTTATCTCTAACACTAGCTGCTGATGAAATGAGCCATAAACTGATAACTTAGCTGATTGAAAGAAAAGATGGTATCCAATTTAAGGTCTGAGTATCAATTTCTCGCTGCTTCTCAAAATGAAGGAGAAGGCTTTACACAAGATGGCATCAGGTGCGCTATAGAACAACATCATAGTCCTGAAGGCTTTGAGGTGGTCGACTGAATTCGAAGTTCCATCGTAACTCTCAAACTGAGGGAGTTTGAAGTTCAACAGGATGGGCTCCTGCGTGATCTAAGTGAAGAATGGAGGGTCGGTGCAGATATTGTCATTATGGGTTGGGATAGCATAGTGGAATTTCTCGATCCATCGGTTCATTTTTTGAAGCTTCTAATCGAGAATGTCATCTCGATCATGGATCTCAAAGCATGACTGGCTGGAGGGAGGCAATGATTCCTCAGGAGTGGAGTTATGATCAGAATAAGGGCTCTCCACTCTTTGCTTTTTCTTTCTTGGAGTCACCGACCGACTTGCCGAGGTGGACCTTTTCTGCACCAGATCTTGATATTCTAGTGAGAGTCTTTTTGGCTGGACTGATGCTGGGGGCTACTGCATGGCCTACACCACTTCAGTGAGGCTTCTAACCTACTGCATTAGTAGGTTGAATTATTTTAGATCCACCATGACTGCTGGTGAAGGTTGAGGTGCCGACAATGAGGTTGGAGCAGGCAAATTTACTAGCTCTTGGATGAATCTGGCAGCAGAGGCAATGGATCACCAGGAGAGAACTTTCTTGGGAGGCATCTTACTGAAATAAGAAAAAAATTAGAAAAAAATAGAGCAAAAATGAGGATGAAGATGAACTCGACTGGATACTCCTTTAAGAATAAGGGCTCAGTGGATCCTTTCTTTAGCGCCAATCCTTTTGGTGCAGAAAATGGTGCTGATGGTGGAGTTCGCTGGAGTTGGAGAAGTCAAGATCGCTAATGAGATCTACAAAACAAAATCCAAACCAAAGATGGATAGCTTCGGCAGGATCCTCCGATAGTCAAGTTAGTTCTCTAGCCAATAAGAATGGAGTAATCAGAAGAATTTAGAGTAGAGAGGAGAGGTTAAGGAGAAGATGTGTATCTAGAGGGTTTCTTATATAGACAGAGCGCATAATAGATTGATGGTGACAGCTGTAACCATCTGCTAGTGGGCCATTCGGACCACGTAGAGTTTGTTATGGAAGGTAAGCTATCATTTATCACGACTTATAAATGGTTGAGGTCAATTTGGTGGAGTTTGGTTGATAGATTGGAGACTTTTATGCTTGGGAGTAAATCATTCATCCAAAACTTGGGATTGGGCTGGTCGATCCTAGAAATTGGCTTCTAAATTGCGGTGGATGGACTTGCAAGTCAGCTAAATTTTGCTATTGTTGCCTTTGATAGCTTTGAAAAGGTCGGCCAGGAGCGAGCATGAATGTTCAAGCTGGAGATCCAAAAGTGGGTAGTGGGTTTCTCACTTAAGGACCATGGCCTGGGTTTCTTGGAGGAGTTTGGCCGAGATGGTAGAAATTCAGGATCCACTAAAGACTGAAATGGGCAAAGGTCAAGACTCAAAACTTCCTACTAGTACCATCTTCACTATTTTTAGAAGTTTGGTAGATACTCAAGATCAACCTAAAAGAGCACTGGGGTTCCTTGTTGATAGGGTAGCGGCTGCTTGTTTTAGATTTGGGGATCGAACTTGCATTGATGACGAGGTTCTTTTATTGTTCAACTTTGCCTGGTCGATATGTACGATATAAGCTAGTCAAATCTACAATCGTCTGGAGGAGAGAGAAATTTGGCTGCTCTCATAGTTAGCCATTGTTCATAGACCAGAGCAGAGGAATCCGGCTGGAAAAGCATTCATCTGAATGAGGCCCGACTAGAGAGGAGTTCGACTGGGGTAGAATTCGGCTGGCTAGAATCCTTAATATGCAATTGATGTAGCACACTGCTGTTCAAGTTCATCTGGCTGAAGTTCAGAAATTCTTAAATTTTGCAGTCATTAGAAGATGGTTGGTAATCATGTTTGAGAGGATCATTGGGCGTACATGGATTGAAGATCGTCTTTTCCAAAATAGGATGGAGTAGGATAGCTGCTTGGACAAGGTTCGATCATGATTATCATCTGAAATCATGTCGAAACTAGATATCCTACTAGATTTTGGTAGGAGCCATTTTACCCCCCAATAATATGCATAGGCATGCTACAGTGTTTGATCAATAGGAAAGATGATGATGTGTATTGAAGGAAAAATACAGAGTAGCATGGATGTAGAAACCTTGAGAAAAATATAAAAGTTATTGAAACAAATATTAAACCTATTATATAATATGATTGTGGTGGTTATTATTTATTTACATTATAGCCCAAGTGCGGTACCATTAAACAGTCATAATACCATAACAATCTCTATTTAGATAATAAGTATAAAGAAAATATGTTAAGATTTTTTTTTTTAATAGGCTACAAAAGAGAGGTACCTTCTCTCTAAAAAAACATAAAACTTGCTTCTTTTTGATGGTCGAGGCAATATTTGATCTCAAATTGTTTGGTGTAGAAAGAGAATTAGTAATCTGATCTGTACTAACATATAATGGTAGGAGTGAGGGTTGTGTGGTATACAGAAATTGAAGGCGAAGGATGATGAGGAAATAGACAAATAGTGGAGATTTTAGCAGAGGTGCTTATATCCTGTCCACTAGATTTTATAAATAACCTAATTGATCTTAATTGTATTATTAAATTATATCAGCGACAAACATATATTAAGACTTAGGAGCTACACATTAGTTTATTTTCAGACTGGCATAGGCTACACAGTACAAGACAGCACTCCCCAAGCATCAAGACATCGAGCTAGATACAATTGCTTTATGCTCCACAATCTCTTTTTCTAGGAAATACATAGCTAGGATTTGAATCATTGACCTTCCACAGGGGCAAACTGGGGAAGGGAGGCGCCAACCAATTGAGCAACAGTTAGTTTTCTTAATTATGTTCGCAATATCATCCAAAATTACTTCAAATCCGAGATGCACATTAGGGAATATATATTGTAACTCACAAGCTCTCCCAATCACCAGAGATTTGGAACAACCTGAGTCAGATTATGGTCATCAAACTTGCTTATGTTAGATATAATCATTTCTAAGAAAAGCTGATACTCATATCTATCCATGGCGTAGAACCATGATTATTTATGCCCATCTCCATTTTTATGCATAACAGAATCAATTTCAGCCAAAAATTATTCTAAAACTTGGAGCCAAACAGAAATCAAATTAATAGATCAATCTATTCCCCTTCACTTTTCTTATTCCATAACCAAAAGCAGTCTATAGGAGGAAGGCTCTTCATTGGACTATTTAATAGTTTGAATTAAACAGCTAGCGCATCTGCACACACCAAAAGACACATATGGCACGGTCAGATGCCACATCGCATGGTTATATAAAATGGACACGTATTTTCATAAATTTTTAGGCATTGGACCTACCACAGTCCACAATATCTAGTTATCTGCATTTTTTTATCTCACAAAAACATGCAATTATCTACGTATCCCCTACTCCAAGAGTAGTACCAACTAGGATGCAGCTCCACATCTCCACCGTGCCCCATGGTTCACCTTCACGAGTCACTAACTCCAAAAGAAGGGAGACAGAGAGAGAGAGTGAAAATAAAAATAAAAAAAAGAGAAGGTGGTGGCAATTGAATGATATATCAAGACAATCACGTATCTGCGTCTGCCATGCTGAGCAGGAAAGCTGGGGACGTCCTTTGTTATTTATGTCTCAGAAATTCGTGCAACTTTTGGTCACAATTATTCCCATCACCTGAGGCAGGGTCAGGGTCAAGGCATAGAGGTGGAGCCGAGGGAGCCTCGAGGAGAGGAGGGAGGAAGGGTGACATTGATGCAAGGATAATTGGAATTGGAATCTTGAGAAAGTAAAAATGGAGGGAAGGTGGTGGAAATGGTGGGGGATGAATGCATGCCATCACGGCAGCTTTAAGACCCCGTCACGGAGTCCAACGTATCGTTTTTTTCCTGCAAGCGGAAAGAAAAAATGATGGGATTCTCATTGTCATCGAGGCTGCTGGAATCCGAGCGCTCCTTCCTTTACCCAGGAAAACAGGCCACCGCTCCAATGACCTTAGAAAAAAGTTAATGTTTTCCTTCTTTTTATTATTTTTCCTTTCCAAAGATAATGCTATATTCTCCTGATAAATTTAATACGAACTCGAAAATACGCCATCAAGCCAATTGCCACGGTGGAGGATGATCTTGCCTTTTGAAAAAATTAAATTTTATAAATTTAAAATATAAATATTTTTAAAAAATAATATTTGATAATAACATCTAAAAAATATATTTCATGCATGAGAAAAAAAATTAAAAAATATTTTTAAAAAAACAAGATTACTTAACTTTTAATTTTTTATTTTTAATTTTGAAATGAATAAGCAATACTTTCACCCTGAACTTGAGTGTTCATATTGAGCTCTAAGCTTAAATATGAACTCTGAGATAGGCATGGCAATCATATCATGTTGGCTCAAATATAAGTTAGATCAGATATAGAATATATAGATAAAAAATTTAAATTGAATCAAATCTATATATTAAGTGAATAAAAAATTAAAAACCGAATGTAACCATTTTATTAAATAGATAATCTAACCTAATATATAATGAAATAAAACATATTAAATATGTTAAATAGTTAAGCAATACTAACCCTATTTTGAGATTGCCACATTTGCTAAATGAACGAACTCGATAAGCTTGTTATAGAGGTGGGTTCGTGCTTTTCATGAATATGGCTTACTCGATTTGTAAGGCTATATAATGGGCATGGTCATAGATGATGAATGGCCACAAGACTGATGTAGTAAATTAGTTAGATAAGTTTTGAGTTTTGAAAATAAGAAAAACAAGATATGTTGTAAATTATTATCCAAAATCTTAGCGATACAAATGGGCAACTAGGAATTAAAAAAGAATTGAACTAGTCAAACTGCAAGTCAAGTAGGCTACTTGATTGCTAGCTTTAAAATTTGGATCAATGGATATTCAAAAACTGAGATGGTAAGCTAGTCGTGTGGATGTGTGAAATGGTGATACAACTTGGTCAAGTTTTTATGATCTAGTTGTTATAGATGCATGGCATGTTAGAGGCATTTAATTGCAAAATGGATTGTTGGCTAACATAATAACTAAAAGTCATATGGAATGGATACCCTAATTTAAAGGAAGTCATTCTATTTTTCATGGAAAAATAGGCTAAGTTGTTAACGATATATATAAAACTAAAAGAGAAAACAAAGAACGCAGGAAAGAGGAAGATAAGTTTTCCATTTATGTGTAAATTAAGCAAAGATAGAAGAATGGATTACCTATTCAGGAGAGAAACAAGTTATGCATTTACTCCATTTCTCATACCCCACGCATGTGGAGTAAAAGTTTCTCTCACAGCAAGATATAAAACTTAGTTAAGATCTAATTATCTACTTAACCAACCAGCCAAATAATCTTTTTCATGATTAATTTCAGTTGATTAGAGCACTTTAACCACCTAACCATTGATAATAGGAGTATTTTTAACCACCTGGTTAAGCTCCCTAACCTTTAATTTTATTGCTAAAATCCCTTTAATGGTTAGCCCTATGGTTTGCCCTCTTTCCATTCTTCTTTACCTTGGCTAGGGTTTCCTCTTTGTGACCCTCTTTATCCCCCCCTTTCTTTTCCTTAATTAAAGCAGTGTTCTATAGTCTTTATCGTCCCGCTCTCAATGGCATAAAGTTATCGATCATTATATTTGATAAGGCCTAGCTTTATTTGCTTTCTTCTTTTTTTTGCTGCCTTTAATGCTCCATTTCCCATTTTCTCTTGCCATCATCAATGGCTATTATGCCCTCTCTACCTCACCAAAAATCAATTGGTGGTTATGAATGATTGATTGGACTTTTTGATCGGTAGACATGGGCTGTACTTTTGGGTTTGTTTTATATCTCTATCTAATTGCTTATTGTAATCTCTAGATAAGTTGTTGGTGGTGATGGTCGGTGGCTATTATGGTTTTAGTTTCTTTAGGGCTTACTTTTGTTGATTGTTTTGAACCTCGGCTCCATCTCAGTAGGGGCAAGGTGCCATATTTGGTATTTTACCTAAGTGCTCTCTTACTTAGTGCCAAAGACTTATCATCAATACATCCATGTCTAAATTATAGTGTTTGCTTTCATTTTGATTGTGATTATCTTGATGTGAAGTTTATTTTTGGTTTATGATAGATTTTTTCCTTCGTATCACAAGGCCTAATTTTATGTTAACATGCTTCAATTTCCTGGTTATGATATGCTCACTATTTTTCATGGGTGCTTTTATTTTGTTTTGTGAGATTTTAATTAATTGTCATGATGAGTTTGATAGCTACTCTCAAATCTACAATGAATTGATTAAATTATGAAAAAACAAATCAAAACACGAGTTAGGGACCGTGGGATTATGACTTCTTGGTCCTTTGATACGTGTTTGAAAATCATCCAACATGCTCCAAAAAATATGTTGAAAAAAGAAAAATAGAAAATGGTAGTTATATGGTTTGGAAAAGGCAGCCCTCTGATTTCTATGCCTAGATTATCTTGTTTTGATGCTTGCTGTTGTGTGTGTGTGTGTGTGTGTATATTGTGCTTGTGATGTTGTGCTAAGCAACTGCACAGATCCCAATGATGACCTTCATGACCTAGCCACGAATATAGTTGGAAATTTCTGTGCTAACTAATCTATATATATACCGTGTCTAACATGGTATACGTAATATTTTGGGGGAAAAAGGGAAGGCCAATTAGCAAATGCTACCCATTCATGTCATTTTTACAGTAATGTTAAACTGAAATTATTTTGATAATTTTTGGCTGATAAAACAATATGGTGAGCAAATATAAGTGCATATTTCTTGTGACGTGTGAAGTCTTTTAGTTATTTTCGTCCAAATGTAGGCAATGCAAAAGGGCATTGTTGTCCATATCGCAAAACATGGGCCTCAACAGTACTTTTTGCAACCAAACACAATATTTGCAATGTCAACAAAAAGATGTGACGAGCTGAATAATATCTAAATAACAATTTAACTAGTCATATGGTTAACTGGTTTAGTGGTGGCGTTACCGGTGCTTAGCTTTGCCACCCTGGTTAGTACCAAATGCATTCTAAATGATAAGAGTAGATATGATCAAGTTGGAAATTTAAAAAATTATCATTTAAATCCAAAGACAAGCAGGTCATGCAAACTCCAAATCAAGAAGATTCAGACAACTACCTTGAAGGCAAAAATATTGTTGGTGCGAAATCTGATTGACATCGGATCGAGCTGGAGTTGAGAAAGAAGAGATCGCCGTCGATGACCTACGAAATAAAGTTTCGATCGAAATTAGTGATGGTGATTTCGACAGGATCCTCCGACAATTAAGTCAGCTCTTCTGGTCAATAGAAATGAAGTGCTCAGGAAAGAACTCAACAGAATTTTAGGAAGGAGAAGAGAGATTAGAGAAAATATAACTGGAGGGTCCCTTTTATAGATGGAGTCCAAAGCAGACTGATAGTGACAACCGTAGCCATCCGGTAGCTGGCCGCTCGGGCGCGAGGTTTGTTACGGGAGAGGTTTGTTGACGCCGGCATGTAGCACAGGGATAATGATTTGTTAGGGTCTGGTTTAAGACTGATTGGCATGAGCCGTTGTGTATTGAGTCGTTCGACCACGTGGGAGTTTTTGTTTCACGGAAGATTTGTCTCGTCGTGATTCTATTTGTTCGTTGAGGAAACAGCATTGTTGGTGGAAGAGCATTTGACGTATGTCAATTCTAAAAGTTCGAACTTAAGAATAGGAGAAGATAATCAGTACTACTGAAATCCTTGGAAGTAAATCTGCTGGAGGAATCCGGATGGAGTTCAACTATAGAAAAGTCAGAAGGAGTTGAAGAAGCTCGACTGGCAGAAGTCGGAAGGTAGTTTGGCTTCTGAAGAAATTCAACTGAAGAGAAGTTTGGTAAGAATCCGCGATCAGGAGATTTCGGCTTTTGAATAATCAGATCGAAGGAGAAGTTTGGAAGGAGCTTCGCTTTTGAGAAATCGATTGAAGGAAAGTTTGGAAGGTTCCGGCTCTTGAGAATCCGATGATCGACTCGTGGAGTTCGACTGAGAAATCTGAGCCGAAGAAAAGTCCGGAATAAGTTTGATCTGTTGGAGAAATCTCATATCGACAGGAGACTCTTCTATTGATTATGAGGACTTTCACATTTACTTCTCGCATTGGGCCCAATTTCAAGTCAATGGGAGCTAGTTTATCTCCAAAAGAGTTCAAAATTTTCCGAAGGAATTCAAAAAAGACTTCGGACGTCAAAGTGACGATTTCCGGACTCTGCACTCTGCAGTGAAGCTCCGGGAAGAGGTCTTATCTCTATTGATTGAAGGCTTCTCCCTCGAATTAGTTGAAGCTCAGGAAGATTCTTAGATCTCCATCGAAGTTGAAGCTCGGGAAGATCTTATCTCAGCGATCCTTGAGTTGCCGGAGAAGAATCTTCATTATCTTGAAGGAGATCCTTATCTCCTATTGAGGTGAACTCGGGGAATCTTATTCCAAGAAAGATTGAAGATCCTATCTTTGTTGAAGTTGAAGCTTATTCTCTTCGACGATTGGTCTAATCTCTATTAGGTTGAGGCTCGGAGATCCGTATCTCCAGCTATGGGAGATCCTATCTTCTAGTTGAGTTGAAGGCTCGAAGAGGAGATTTTATATCTTCGATCTCCAGCTCTGAGGCTATTTCCAAGGAGATCCTCTCTTCTGTTAAGTCTGAAGCTGAAGCTCGAGAGAGATCTTATCTCCGATCGAGGTTGAAGAGATTCTTATCTTTTTGAGCTTCTAGATCTTTCTATTCGAGGAAGAAGTTGAGGTCGGAAGATTAAAGCTCAGGCCCAAGAAATGAGTCTTATTTCTTCTATTGAGGTTGAGAGAACCAATCCTATTTTATAATCGAGTTGAGGCTCGGAGGTCTAACGGAGCGAGATCTTATGAGGAGGTTGACGAAGATCTCCTTCTATTGAGTTGAAACTCCTCGAAAAAGTTTATCTAGCGAGGTTGGGATTTTATCTCATTGAATTTAATCGGAGAGATCTCTCTCCTCAGCGAGGTTGAAAGAGGATCCTACTTATCTGTCTTATCTTAGCCGAGGTTGAGAATTCTCTATCTCGGGAGATATCTTAAGTTTTTGAAGGAGATTCGGATCTTCCTGTTAGGTCTTAGTCTCTATCTCTCAGGAGATTCTATCTAACTCATTCTCCTGTTAAGTTGAAGCTTGAAGGGGGAGGATATCTTTCTTTACATCTGATTCGAAGGTTGGTCGATTTGAGAAGCGAAAAAGATCCTATCTCCTGTTGATCCTATCTTCGCTTGAGTTGAAGCTCGGATTTATCTTATTTCCAGGTTGAAGAAGATCCTCCTAGTTGAGGTTGAGCTCGTCAATCTTATCTTCAGTCGATGTTTAAAGTAGATCTGTCTCTGTTAAAATGAACTTTGAGAAGCTTTCTTCTCTCAATCGTTGAAGGAGATTCCCTAACTTTATTGGAGGTTGAAGCTTAAGAGAGATTCTTCTTCTTTCCTATTGAGAATGAGGCTCAAGAAGGAGTCGTAGATTGAAGTCATCCACTCCTATATGTTGAGAAGCTCGAGGAGATCTTATCTTTCCAGTCGACTTAGATATCCCTTCTCTACCTTGTCTAAAAATGAACCCTTTCGCTGCTCACTTCGGACTAAGAGATCTTCCTTATTGTGAGTTATAGGGGCATCTATATTCCTATGTGTAGGGGCACACGGGCCCATCTCATCTCGACTTACCTCGTCCTTCTTAAATGAAACGGGTAATTTGAGTTGTTGGGCCTATCGACCTCGTTTGAGAATGGTTTATTTAGTTAGAATGAGTTCTCTTTCTTATGAGTTGCTGTAGGGGCCGGACAGTATAGGGGAATAATAAGAAGGGTTGTTTGCTTTATTAGGCCTCGTTCTTCTATTTCTTAACATGGCATAAAGGCAACAAATGGGCTATTGAATGAGTGTCTTCCTCCTCCTAGTTTAAATAACAGAGTTCTTCGACTTTGTCATGAGGATGAGGGTCTTCTCCTGTTCCTTAATATGGCACTAGGGGCATAGATGGTCGTTGAATGGGCCTCTCTCCTCCTCCTATCTTAAATAACTAAAGATTTTCAACTTGCTTATGTTAGGATGAGGTTCTCTTCCTATTCCTAATATGGCAATAGGAGCAACAGATGGGCCGTTGAATGAGCCACTCTCCTTCTCCTGTCTTAAATAACCAGAGGGTCTTTGACTTGCTCATGTTAGGACGAGGTTCTCTTCCTATTCCTAATATGGCAATAGAGGCACAAATGGACTGTTGAATGTACCTCTCACCTCCTCCTATCTTAAATAATCGGAGGTCTTTGACTTGCTCATGTTAGGACAAGGTTCTTCTTCTGTTCCTAATATGGCACTAGGGGCACAGATGGATCATTGAATAGATCTCTCCCTCTTTCTGTCTTTAAATAATCGGAGGTCTTTGACTTGCTCATGTTAGGATGAGGTTCTCCTTCTATTTCTAACATGACATTAGGGGCACAGATGGACCGTTGAATGGATCTCTCCCCTCCTCCTGTCTTAAATAATCGGAGGTCTTCGATTTTCTCATGTTAGGATGAGGTTCTCCTCTTATTTCTAATATGACACTAGGAGCACAGACGGACCATTGAATGGGCCTCTCCCCTTCTGTCTTAAATAATCGAAGGTCTTCGACTTGCTTATGTTAGGATGAGGTTCTCCTTCTGTTTCTAACATAGCACTAGGAGCACAGACAGGCCATTGAATGGGCCTTTCTCCTCCTCCTGTCTTAAATAATCGGAGGTCTTCGACTTGCTCATGTTAGGATGAGGTTCTCCTTCTATTCCTAACATGGCACTAGGGGCACAGATGGATCGTTGAATGAGCCTCTTTTCTTCTCTTGTCTTAAATAACTGGAGATCTTTGACTTGCTTATGTTAAGATGAAGTTCTCCTTTCGTTCCTAACGTGGCCACTTTCGATTTCTTCTTTTCTGTCATCACATAGTTTTTGTACCAAGAAATAATAATGTTGAAATGGAGGAGTTTTATTGGAAGAAAATTACTGGTAGGACATTCTTAAATTTTCTAAATTCCAAGATCGTGGGAGTGTTGTTCCTTCGAGCTCCTTCAGACGGTAAGTTTTGGACTGGACGACTTGCTCTATTTCATACGGGTCTTCCAAATTTGGGTAAGCTTCTCCTAGCTCTGAGGCTGAGAGATGGCAGCTCATCGAAGTACTAAGTCTCCTAGAGATAGTGTTGATGATGCCGAGAGATGGCCGATCTCCTTGTTGTTCCTTCTTCCTTGATGGTTCTGACTACGACAGTGCTCTGAGTCAATCTTCTCTTGCTTCAGATCGGTGTCTGAGGAATCGATCCAGCCGACCTCTTTTGATGAGCTCCTCAATCTCATCTTGGAGCTGAATGTATTCTTCAATATCATGATTGTGGTCATGATGGTAGAGACGGTATTTACTAGGATTGCGCTTGCCAGGATGAGTGCACATCCTTTCAGGCCTCGGTAGTTGCTCCTTGATCTCCATCAATACTTACATTTTTGGAGCATTGAGGGGGGCGTAGTTGTGAAATCTTCTAGAGGGAGAACTTCGTCGTGCCCTTCCATCGGAACTTCTTTGACGATGAGCTCGAGGAGGAATTCGGGCTCGCTTGCACTCGGAGGGAGTCCATGAGCATGGCCGAACTTCATTCAGCCCTCCATCAACTGTTGGTTTATTAGACTCGCCCGTCTGTCACTCTCCTGCGGCTTCCTCATCTTTTAATTTGAAGGCTTCTTCTACTTAGGCCTATCCCTCAGTCTGAGCTAATAGATCGATAAAGTTTTTAAAGTAATTCTTCTACAAGGAGAACAACAAATCATTTTTCTGAAGGCCGTCCTTGAGTGCGGTCATTGCAACAAACTGGTCCAGATTTTGGACCTTTAATGCAATAGCATTAAACTGGATGACATAAGCCCAGATAGATTTCTCCTTCTTCTACTTGATATTTATCAAGAAATCTGAATCTCGACACGGACGTCGGCTACTGACAAAGTGAGTCATAAATTGATGGCTCATCTGATCAAAAAAGAAGATCGTACCTAACTTCAACATCGAGTACCAGTTTCTTACTGCTTTCTTTAAAGTAGATGAAAAAGCTCAGTATAAGATGACGTCTGACGTGCCATGGAGCAATATCATGGTTCAGAAGGCCTCTAGATGATCGACCGGATCAGAGATTTCGTTGTAGCTTTCAAATTGAAAAGTTTGAAGCTCGGTGGAATGGACTCTTGCATAATTTGAAAAAAGAAAGGAAGATCGATGCGGACGTCGTTATGGTGAGCCGGGATAATATGTCGAAGTTTCTCAATCCATCGATCCATCTTCTGTAATTTTTGATTGAGGACATCATCTCAATCGTAAATTTTGGAAGGCTTCTGACTGTAGATGGAGAAAGTTTCTTTCGGAGTAGAATCAGGATCCGAATAAGGATTCTCTGCTCTCTATTTCTCTTTTTTAGGGGCGATGGATATGCTAGCCCAAGTGTTTCTCCTTGAAATTGATTCTGACATTCTGATGATGGATTTTTTAGTGAAACCACCATCAAAGGTTGTCGCATGGTCTGCACCATTTCGGTGAGGCCCTGAATTATTGTATTAGCAGGTTAAATCACTCCGGATCTACCATGACTGTCAGTAGAGGAGGAGGTTGAAGCACCAGTGATGGAGCAGGAGCGGATGGATCTGGTTCAGATCTGACTGCAGAAGCGATAGATCTCCGAATAGTTATCTTCTTTGGAGGTATTTCTTGGGATTGAGAGAAAGGATAGAGATGAATCTTGAAGAAGAAGATCCATAGAGTCGACTGAGCACTTCTTTAAGAATAAGGATACCTCAGGAATAGAGGGTCCTTCCTCTAGTGCCAATTCATTGGTGCGAAATCTAGTTGACATCAGATCGAGCTGGAGTTGAGAAAGAAGAGGTCGCCACTGGTGACCTGCAAAAAAAAATTCTATTAGAAGTCAGTGGTGGTGGCTTCGGTAGGATCCTCCAATGATTAAGTTAGCTCTTCTGACCAACAAAAATAGAGTGCTCAGAAAAGAACTCAGCAGAGCTTTGAAAAGAAGAAGAGAGCTTAGAAAAAATGTATCTGAAGGATTTCTTTTATAGACGAAGCCTGGGGTAGACTGATAGTGATAGCTGTAGCCGTCCGATAGCTTACTACTCGAAGCCGCATGGAATTTGTTATGGAGAGGGGCACCGTTTATAGCAGACTGATAGTGATAGCCATAGCCGTCTGGTAGCGGGCTGCTCGAAGCTGCATGAAGTTTGTTACATAGAGGGGCACCGTCTGTAGCAGACTGATAGTGATAGCCGTAGCCGTCCGGTATTGAGCTGCTCGAAACCACGTAGAGTTTGTTATGGAGAGAGATATCCATTATCGTGATGTGTCCATTCGTCGAAATTTAATAGTCGAAGTTCGGAGGAAGCAGGCGTTGGTTGGTGAAGAGCTTTGACGTATGTCAATTCCAAAGAAGTTTGGACTCCAATAGGAAATACGGCTAGAGGGGATCATCTGAAAGAAATACTATTAGAAATATGAAAGTAATATACTGAAGAAATTTGGATGAAGTTCGATTGATGGAGAGTCTAGAAGGAGTCCGATTGGTGGAGAAGCTTGACTGAAGGAGAAGTCTGAAAGAAGTTTGGCTCCTGAAGGAATCCGACTGAAGAAAAAATTCGAAAGAAGTTCGGCTCCTAGAGAAATCTAATTGAAGGAATAGTCCGAAAGAAGTTTGGCTCATAGAGGAATCCAACTGAAGGAGAAGTGCAGAAGGAGTTCGGCTGCTGGAGGAATTTGATTGAAGGAGAAGTCCGAAAGAAGTTCGGCTTCTGGAGGAATCCGACCGAAAGAGAAGTTTGGTAGGAGTTCAGCTCCTGAAAGAATTCGATGGAAGAAAAAGTCCGGAAGGAGTTTGGCTCCTGGAGGAATCCGATCGAAGAAAAAGTTCAGTAGGAGTTCGGCTCCTGGAGGAATTCGACCGAAGGAGAAGTCTAGAAGAAATTCGGATTTTGAAGAAATCCAACCGAAGGAGAAGTCCAAAAGAAGTTTGGCTCCTAGAGGAATTCGAATAAAGAAGAAGTCTGAAAGAAGTTTGGCTCTTAAAGAAATTCGATCGAAGGAGAAGTTCGGTAGGAGTTCGACTGCTGGAGAAATTCGATCGAAGAAAAAGTCCGAAAGAAGCTCGATTGCTGGAGGAATCCGATCGAAGAAAAAATTCAGAAGGAGCTCGGCTCCTAGAGAAATCCAACTGAAGGAAAAGTTCGATAGGAGTTCGGCTGCTGGAGGAATCTGATTGAAGAAAAAGTTCGGAAGGAGTTTGGCTCCTGGAGAAATTCGATCGAAGGAGAAGTTCGGTAGGAGTTTTACTGTTGGAGAAATCCGATCGAAGAAGAAGTCTGGGAGGAGCTCGGCTGCTAGAGAAATCCGACTGAAGGAGAAGTCTGAAAGGAGTTCGGCTCCTAAAAGAATCTGACTGAAAGAGAAGTTCGATAGAAGTTCGGCTACTGAAGAAATCCGACTGAAGAAAAAGTCCGAAAGGAGTTTGGCTCCTAGAGGAATTCGACTGAAAGGAAAGTTCGGTAGAAGTTCGACTGTTGGAGGAATTCGATCGAAGAAAAAATCTGGAAGGAGCTCGACTACTGGAGAATTTCTGATCGAAGCTCTTCTATGATTACTAGTTATATTAGGCTAAGCATCAGACTGGACTTCGGTAGGAACGGGGTTTATCCCCAATAAATATGATTATAACATTAAAAAAAGGTCAGATATATGCACAACCTTCTTACAAGTTCAATTAATCATCTTAATAGATGTCTACCTAAGATAGAAAATGGTCTATGTTTATGGTAAAAGCAGCGTATATTGTTGTGTTGGAAAGAGTGAAATTATTTTTTTCTGTCTTTTATGCATAGTTGCTCCACCACTTCCTCTATTACTCAACAACTTATTCAAGAAGATTATGGTTGAATTAATTATTAAGTTAATTGTTCTTGGGACACATTCTTGCAACTTATAATTGTGGTTGTATGAACAAATCTTTTACAAATTATGTCCTTACCACTTAATCTAATGGCAGAGAGAAGGAAAATTTCTCCCTTTGTTCTGCTTTATTTGAATCTCATAGAAAACAAAAGAAACAAAAATAAGCATTAATCTTAAAAAGTATCTGAATGGTAGAGTTTTTTGTTTATTTTTCAAAATTCAAATTTGCAAAACTATGGTATCAAATCTCTATTAATACTCATATGGTTCATCTCTACTAATATGCTAATTCCATTTTCTAGTTAAAGATATTAATTATTTTTTTCAAAAAATAAACAAATTACATGGCTGCCAAAATTGGCTGGAATTAGCTAAATCATAAATACCATATTCGCTTTGAATTTTGTCAAAATTCTTTGGGTTGTACTTTAATCAGTATTTATTAAAATACTTGGCAAGAAATAGATCATGATATGCTTGAGTATTTGGCAAGAAAGAAATCACATGCAGAATTTTTCTGAAGAAAGCTAGTTAACAATGATCAGGCTATCTGGTTCAAACCGCTGGAGATCTTCAATGGGTAAGCAACGTTTTTACCTCCCAAGAAATCTCAAAGGGATGGGCTGCCGTGAGCACTAGCTACTTGTTACAAATTTTACGACGGAGATAAATCATTCTCTGTCGTTCTAAACTTTTCTTTGTACCGATCGTCATTATCTCAATAAAGTAGGTGGATTTTCTTCTTTTTCCGAAACACTGAAGAGTGGTACAAGTTTGATCGGTCATTTTGGGACTTCATAGGTCTTAAATAGCATCTGCCATGATTCTAGTAGCAGATATACTGACAGGTTGCTATATCATGGATCTTCTTGAGATATCGATCTCCACACACCCAACCCTTTCCCCCACCTTCCCCCAACCCCCAAAACAGACCAGCCTAAAACAAAAAAAAGAAAAAGAAAAAGAAACCCAAAGTGTAGCATACATCATGTCTTCCGGGATCGGTCATGGTAGGCATTAAAGCCTAGGTGTTGTATCCTGCTCTTAAATCCTGGTGAGATCTTTTCATAATGGCTTATCTACTCCATAGAGTTTGATGAACCCTCTAGGTCATCAAAATTCTAGCTACACAAGTATTATGCATATCTATCACATGGTGGCGATCAACCTTTGGTGGGCGTAATTTTGGTGGACATTATAGAGTTGTAGTGCTTAGACAAGATTAAGTATTGCAACTTCGTGTCCTATTGAAGAATATTAATTTTCCATTTACATACTAATTTCATTCTGATATAGAAATAATATAGAAGTAGGAAATGACTCGTATTAGCTTGTAGGGAAAACGATTATTCTGTGATAAATATTGTAAGAAGGAACAAAGTGGCTGATGAATTACCTAATATGCCACACATGTGAACATATATAGGCCTTGTCATGGCCAAGTGGATCATGTCCTGCGACAATGATCCCTGCTATTTGAGATATTTATCCATGCTGGTGCAATTGCATCCGGAATCTGCCCGGGAGGCAAAGCAATTAATATACTGCAGCCAGTACTGTATTCCCAACGATCCTGTTGGATGATTTGAAATTTTCTCAGTATGAAGAAAGTTATCTAACTAAACAGTGGTCTTATAAGTCTGATTCTCACTAATCTGTTTTTTTTTTCCTCGATAATTTTTGTGAATCATACGGTAGGACATTCAGGAATACAGTCCTGACTCCTAAAATATGCACTTGTTTGTCTCTATCCCCTCCTAAACCACGTTACGAAGAGTGATAAACAGAGGCCATGTGATGCACCCTGCTTCTCCTTTATAGGTCTGTTAAACCTGTCACACTTTATAGAAACTAAGGCACAAAAACGCAGGCACAGCACCTAGAACAAAGCCATACATTTACGGAGCTGATATTTATTGGGTCAGAAATATGCACAGGACCAGGGTAGAAACGGTACCCAAAGAATTGAGTCAGCAGTACCCCTCCCCCGCACCGTCACCCCCATGCCCTTGCTGATGCTTGTTTTAAGTGCGTGCGCGCTGTGCCCGCGCCCTAGCGTCAGATGGAAATCCAAGCAAGCAACAGGCCAGACCAACTCAGCGGTGGCAGCAGAGAGTGCAAGAAAAGGAAAAATAAAAAGAAGGAAAAAAAAAGGTTTTACAGCCAGAGAAGCTGAGAAGAAGCGAAGGGGTCACGGGTTTATCTTGAAAGTCCCCTCTCTCTCTCTCTCTCTGTTTCTGAGACAGACAGACACATATTCCCTCCCTCCCTCCCACCCACCCCACTCCACCCCAACCCCATCAAACCGAGGCTTAGTAAAAACAAAACACCCCAACAAACAAACCATCCCCCACACGCACTCCCATCACATGCCCCCTCCTCTTTTCTCCCCTCTCCGCCTCCTCCTCCTCCTAAAACCCAAACCCCTCTCAACTCTCTCCATCTTCACCGCCTCCAAGTATCCCATCCCGTCGTCATAATAACAATGGAGAGGTGTTGGGAGAGTGGAGGCGGTGGAGCAGTGGAGGCGCACAAGGCGGTGCCGGCGCCCTTCCTAACCAAGACCTACCAACTCGTGGACGATCCCTCCACCGACCACATCGTGTCGTGGGGCGACGACCGCGTCTCCACCTTCGTGGTGTGGCGTCCTCCCGAGTTCGCCCGCGACCTCCTCCCCAACTACTTCAAGCACAACAACTTCTCCAGCTTCGTCCGCCAACTCAACACCTACGTCCGTATCCCCATTCTATAAACCCCTCTCTTTCTTGTTCTCCTCTCTTGTTCTAGTGCTAGTAGTAGTTATTGACATACGTTTACTCTTTGTTTCTGTCCTTCTTTGTTTTGATTCAAATGGAACAGGGGTTCAGGAAGGTGGTGCCGGAACGATGGGAGTTTGCAAATGAGTTTTTTAGAAAGGGAGAGAAGCACCTCCTTTGCGAGATCCACCGGCGAAAGACCTCCAACTCGGCAGCCCCGTCACCGTCTTCGCCCCCTTTGTTTCCTCCCCACCACCTCCCTCTCTACCACCACTTCCCCGACGACCACCACCTCGTCGGACCCCCGCAGTGGCGGGACTCCCCCTCGCCTCGCCTTCTTGCTTTGGGGAACGGGGGTAACGGTGGAGCGGCTCCGCCAGCGCCCCCGGCGACGGCGGCAGCGGCACTGGTGGAGGAGAATGAGAGGCTCCGGCGGAACAACGCGGCGCTTCTATCGGAGCTTTCCCACATGCGGAAGCTCTACAACGACATCATTTACTTCGTCCAGAACCATGTCCGCCCGGTCGCCCCCAGCTCCGCCGCCTCCACCCTCCTCCTCTCCGCCACTAACGCCGGCGGCGCCGGCAGCTTCTATCCTCACCGGAAGGGCGGCCTTAACTCCGGCGGCAGCACCACCTCCAGCAGCTCTCTCACGATCGTCGAAGAGCCCTCCCCTCCACTCGATAACAACACCAACAACAACAATGGAGAGAGCAGCAGTTCCCGGCCCAAGCTCTTTGGAGTGCCTCTAAGCGAACGTTCTACTAGTACCCACAAGAGAGGCTTGCACTTGGACGCGCCCACGTCTCCCTCCACCAAGGCACGCTTGGTGTTAGAGGAGGATGATTTGGGTCTCAACCTCATGCCACCTTCTCCTACTTGTTAGCTTCATTCCACCAAACTAAGGGTGGCCCTTTTGTTATCTCTTGTTTAACCTCAGCTAGTCTCTTTTTAGCTTTTTTTTGCCTCCTAAATTCCTATGAGTTTTATTAGTAGTGTTGTTGCGAACTAATGTACATAAGTTCCCATGCTTGGGTTGTTGGTACCATCTTCCCATTAACTACTAATGCTTTCGGAAGAGTCCATTCCAAATGCACTTTTATTCTTCTTCTCTCAAGTCGAAGATGTAGACCTGCGAAGGCATCAGAGAAAGAGAGAGAGAAAAGAACGATGGGATATAGTTAGGGAAAGGCTTTTCCTCTGTGAGAAAGGTTTAGTAATAGCGTCATTATTGTACTCCAAAAAATAGTCTAATCACCAGTCTAATCTACCACCATCAACGCAACGGGCAGCAGCGTGAAGAAAGAGGGGAAGAGGGTGGGTCGATGGCTTCTTCCACGTTCCAAGCCCAAGGATTCCGTTCCTTGGAACGTGATGGTTCTGAGAGATTCCCGTCCTCATGCAGCCAGCGTCAGGCTCCGTGGTGGTCCCACCGGCTCTCTTCGCCCGTCCTCCCATCACACCCATCATTAAAAACAAAAACAAAAGGCATAAATAAAAAAGGTGACGGAAGGACGGTGGGCTGGCTTGAGAACAATCAATGGCTGTGATCTCAAGGCCATTGCCATAAAGAGGACGTATTACGATTGGTATGTTTCCGAGGTCTCGCGTACGCTAACGCTGGCGGATTATTCCTATCTCTCTATCTTTTTTCTTCTGAAGCTTCCGAGAGGTGCGGTCATCCCTAGTGAGCCTAAGAGAACTTTGACCGGAACGAGCTTTTTGGGCTGCGTCTTCCCTGAGCCCGTGGCAGTGGGCAAGCTGCTGTCTTTTTCTCTCCAAGTGAAATGCCTTTGCCTTTTTTTTTTCTTTTTTTAATCCCGTATCTTTAAGGATGTCATGATACCACGCTGCTTTTTTTGAGCTCATTGGATTCTTTCTTTTTCTTTCTACTCTCTTTCCCTTTCACTTGCCTCGAGCTCCAATTAAGGGAGCCTTTTGACTGAGAACAAAGCTTTTGCCAAATCCTGATCACTGTCTCGCTAACTCGCTTTAATCTTTGCACATCTATTCGTGCATTTGGAGAGAATAAAGGTTTGATTAAAGTTTGACCAGTTTATATATATAGATTTTGGAGTGGACTCCAGCCTTCCTCCGTGTGCTGCCTTTTGTTGCTTCAGTGGTCTGGTCTCACACATAAAAGCCAAAAAGGTGTTACTAGCCTTGACAAAAAACAAAGTATGCTAGTGGAGCGTGGGATCGACGTAAAGATATCACGGAAGGTTACTCGTGGACACATCGCTGCTCAAATAAGTATGGCAGAGCGGAAGTGTATGGACGGTTAAGAATATCCGTACATAAAAATAGAAATCGATTTGCGTACGAGTCACCGTAAAAAAATAAATTTTTATGATAAAAATATTATCATCGAATACGAGTATTTATGATGAAATTTTTTTATTATAAATAATATATTATTTATGATATAAAATATTTTTTTATTTTAAATAATTTAATATTTATGGTGAAAAATATATTTTTGTTCTAAATATCAACTAATTTAATATGAAAAATTTTTATCATAAATAATTAATAAAATTTAAAAATAATAAAAGATAGATTATTTATATCATAAATAAGTTGGTATTTGTGATGAAATTAAATTTGATGTCTCAAATATATAAATAATTTAAGATAAAATTTTTTTATTATAAATAATTGATGAAAAATTATAAATTTTTTAAAAATAAATAATAGATTATTTATGATGAAAATATTTCATCGTAAATAATTGTATATTTACGATGTAAAATTTATTTTTATCATAAATACTTATTTATTTATGGTGAAAATCTTCTATCATAAATAATCAATAAAAAATAAAAATTTTAAAAAATAAAAAATAAATTATTTATGATGAAAATTTTTTTCTATAAATTTTTATCGTACTTCTCTTTTTTGCCAACTTTTGCCCTTCTATTATACTAACATTCTCTTCAATCAATCATAAAGTCTAGACTTGCAACTCTCTAAACTTCTTCCACTCATCGTGTTCATCTGCTATCCTTATTTTTTTGTACTAACTTTCAAATTTTAAGGATTTCTAGACCCATCGGACTTAATCGGAAAAAAAAATCGATTTGAGTACGACAAAAGTCAAGAAGGATAAATCATTGATCGATGCTATATTTTCATTGCAATACCCAATTATTTATCATAAAAAATTTTGAATCGGTTTAATCGGATTGATTCGGATTAAATCACAGATCAACCCGGTTCATTTGCACTTTGAAGATCATGAGCATCGAATAGTGTGCATCCTGTATTGCATCGAATGACTTGCATGTCGTTCAACATTAAACGATCCAAAAACTATTGAAATTTCTATATTCTCTGCATCACATCAAAATTCTCATCGTCTCCATTCGCAATCATAACATGGGTGGCATGCATCTAGGCTCGTCCATCGCATGCCATGCGAGCTCGCACGCTCATGGTACATCAAATGGCATGCACACGCTTTGTGTATCGAACAAAAATTTATTTATGATGAAAAATTTATTTTTAGATAAAATTTATTTTAGAAAAAAATAATTTTTGAGTATTATTTTTTCGAAAAGTATTTGCAACGTAAAAATACTTTTTGTCGCTAATATTTTTGGATAAAATTTTTTAGAGAAAAAAGTTTTTAGGAAATTTTTTTTTTGTTGGGAATTATTAGCAATAGAAACATATTTTTGTTGCTAATAATAATTATTAGCAACAAAAAATTCTATTTCATTACAAATTATTTTTTTATAAAATTTTTTTGTTTGAATAATTTTAGATGGAAAAATTTTTAGAGGAAAAATTTTTTTTGATAGAAATTATTAGTGACAAAAAAATATTTTGCATTGGTAATAATGCTTATTAGTGATGAAAAATTATTTTTCATTGTAAATTAATTTTTTACAAAATATTTTTTTGGTTAAATTTTTTTAAAAGAAAAAAAAATTGGTGAGAATTATTAGCTATGAAAATGGAATATTTGTCATTAATAATAATTTTTAGTGACAAAAATATCTTGCATTGTTAAAAGTTCAATAAAAATCCGACCTTTAGGTTTTTTCTGATCACTTATGTCTGCCTCTCTTGGTTCTCGCAAAACTCCCTCCTCTCTACCTCTCTCCCCCATGGGCTTCCACTGATCGGCAAGCAAGCACCCTCTCCCGGGCTTCCTCTCCATCATCATCGACCGTCACTATCAATCTCCACTCCCATGTCACCTCCATTTTACTCGGCTTCACCCCTGATTGATTTTTCTCTCCTTCAGCTCTCTTACTCCCTCTCTCACCTTCAGTCCTCGCTATTGCCACCGCTGCCACCATTGCCTTTACCATCGTTGCCACTGCTCCTACTCCTCTGCTCTACTCAATTTTACCCTCGATCCATGTCGGTTGGACCTTTTTTCTTTTGTTTAATTTCATTTTAGCTAGTTAGAGGGGCGGGGGGGGGGGGTGTGATGCCGCAGGCTGAGAAGGCACTACAACAAAAAGAAATATTTACGACATAACAAAGGAATCATAAATACTCAATTTCTATTGCAAATATTTATTTGTGATGAAAATTTTGTTGCTAATAATTAGTCATTAGAAATTAGATAATAAATAATATTTTGTGATGAAAACATAATTTTCGTTGCTAATAAAAAAACTTTTATGATGGAATATTTTCTTCGCAAAATTTTTTTAATCTTTTTTTAAATTATTTACAATGGAAATAGTTTCATCGCAAATAGATAATTTTATGATGGAAATATATTTTCATCATAAATAAGATTATTTAAGATGAAATTTTTCATCACCAATAATTTAGTAAATAAATTTAATATTTTTAAAAAATAAAATATATTATTTATTTGCAACAAAAATTATTACATCATAAATATTTTCATCATAAAAAAAATATTTGTAATGTAAATTTTCAATCGTAAATAATTTTGTTAATCTTAATGATTGATTTTAATGAGTAATAAAATATTTAAGTATATATTTGAACTAATAAATTTATTGAGATCATATTTTAAGATGCATTTTAGAGTATCAAATGAAACATCCCTAAAAATGTATTTGAAAGTTGATAAAAAAAAGTTGGAGGCTTTTGAGGCATGAATCATACTTAAAATAAGGCCTAAAAAAGATATCTTAAAATCAAAATTAAAGAGACAATCAATTGATCGAAGTAAAAATTTTCAACAAAAAAAGGCTTCGAGTTGACCCTTGATTCAGCTTGAGCTAAAATATTATGAAAAAGAAGACTGGCATGCAAGAGTTTCAGTTGGTAAGGTCTCAAACAGAGGATCGAGTCGACTCAACTTTCTCGAGTCGAGGTTGCAGGAAAATAGAGAGAATGAAATTTTTAGGATATAGTTCGGCAAGACCTCGAGCAGAGGGACGAGTCGACTCAGGCTTCGACTCGAGCTTCAGCTCAAGCTCCTCGAGTCAAAGTTTCAGAAAAAAAATAGAGAACATGATTTTTAGGATGAAATGTAGAATGGTCTTGAGCTGAGAGTCGAGTCAACTCGAGGTTCAACTCGAGCTCGAGTAGAGGAACGAGTCGACTTGAGCTTCAACTCGAGCTCTAACGGCTAGTTTCTGTAGAAATTTCAAAAGTGTGCGGATTGGCTCTAAACAGCTTTTTTCAATCCTCTAATGATCAAAAATGTCTCTCCAGCCTACCAAATATGAGAAATAAGCTACAAAATACCTAGAGAAAGTGAGATGATACATCAATCATTGAGAAGAATCAAAAGTAAAATAAAAGAATCCAAAAAGCTTGAAAAGAGAACATTCCACTCCTAAGTCCAAGAAACATCAAATCAAGAGATTTCTTTTAGCAAGCAGACAAACTCAATCTATTCAAAGCCTCCATCAAAAAAGATTTCATAAGCTTCATCGACTTTCTTACTCATTAAAGGAGCTTTGTTTTTATTTTGGTTATGTAATCCTTGTACTTCTTGTAACTTAGTTGTGAAGCTAAGGAGAAGTCCTATCCAAGCTTGAGAATTAGATTGTAAGCTAAGGGTTGGCTTAGAGATTGGTTGTGGTTGGTGATCTGGTGTAAAACCAACTAGATTTTGGATAGTGAGCCTTAAAAAAATTATCCAGCTGTAATCTTGGAGAGATTATAGTAAAATTTTTAAGTGAGTCTTGGAAAGTGGACGTAGATGCAAGGGGCACCAAATCACTATAATTTTTTTGGTGTTTGTAATTACTTTTATTTCTTGCTTTTCATTGCATTTATATTTCTACATATTCAGTTATACTACATTCTACCATACTTCAATACTTCACCTAGTTTTTGAAAACGTTACATTATTTACTAAAATTTTGAAAAATCCAATTCACCCCCCTCTTGGATTGTCTTGCTGGGTAATAAGTGGTATCAGAGCCTTGGTACTTACTTTATTTGATTTAACAATCAAGAGTTAAGATCAAATGGTAATCCAAATGAGTGCATCCCTTGTCGAAAGACAATTGACCAACCATTGAGTAATAATCAAAGGCCCACACACTTCCATAATTAAAGTAGAGGATAATAAAATTTTCAAATTCGAAGAGGATTGAGATGAGCATGACATGAAAATGATAGAATTAAATGCTAAGGCCATGAATGTCCTATATTGTGCACTAGATCCTAATGAATTCAATAGAATTTTTATATGTGCTTCAGCTAAGGAGATTTGAGATAGATTAGAGGTTACCCATGAGGGTACCAATCAAGTAAAAGAGTCTAAAATAAATATGCTTGTACATAAATATGAGTTATTTAAAATAAAAACTAATGAATTTATTTTTAAAATATTTACTAGATTTATCGATATTATCAATGGTTTGAAAAGCTTAGTTAAATTTTATACTAATAGTGAACTTGTTTGCAAAATTCTTAGATCACTTCCAAAGACTTGAAAAGCGAAAATCACTGCTATTCAAGAAACCAAGGACCTCCACAAGCTACCTTTGGAAGATCTTCTTAGATATCTAATGTGAGGATTTGTAGTGCTCCCAAGCCTTGAAAGACCATAGGAGGAGTCAGGAGGTTAGCTCCGAAGATTTCAGAGGCTTGGTTGGTGCTTCGAAGACCTAAGATACAAGGTGAAGCAAGGAACACAAGTCAAAAAATTAAGACTATAGAAAGAAAATTTTTTGTAGGTTAGCTGACTTAGTTCAAAACTGGATCGACTAAGCCTCAAAGCACAAGCAAAATAGAGAGCTGCATGTTCGGGATTGCTGGCATGGCATAGAACTAGGCCGGCTCAGTTTCAAACTGAGCCGACCCAATGAAACTTAGCCAGCTCAATGCTGAGACTGAGCTGGCTCAGTGCACGAGCAGAGTTATGCGAGGGTCTATTTTGAGCTAGGGTTTGGGTTGATCCTAGGGGTCTTAAGGCCTAATTTGAGAGATCTTAAGATGACTAATTTATGTATGGATCGGATCTAGATCCAGAGGATGAGAGCATGAGAGACACGGATGTACATGGGCTCGGTGAGTGCTTTCATGTATTGGGTTAGCCGGAGAGTTTTTTGGTTGGGCCTAATGGCTATGTATAAATACATAGGTTGTATTAGGATTTTAAAAAGATTGAAATCAATATAGATCTTTTCTCCCTCAACTCTCTTCTTCTCTTCTCTCTAGAGTTGCCGTCCTAGGGTTCTTGAAGAAGCCCTAGAGAAGGAGGGTATCTCCTTCAAGCCCAAAGAGGGAGGCACCCCATCACAGATCCAGATGGATGATCGGTGGTTTGCTGTCCATAGAGAACGTCACAGGTTCTTTTAAATCTATGCTAAAGATCAGAAGTTTCCGCAACATGATATCGGTGCTTGTGATGTCAAGGATGATTAGCGTTCGAACGATATCATGGATCTATAATTTGGTATCAGAGCTAGGTGATGCTTGGGATGTTGTGGACGATAATATCTAATGACTCATGAATTAAACAAGAGGCAAAAATATGGAGGAAGAAATCAAGAAGAAGAAGACCATAGCTCTCAAGATAACTACCTCCAAGGATGATGAAAGTGAAGAATCCGATGAAGAGGTGGAAGAAGATGACTTGGCCTTGATTGTAAGAAAGTTCAAAAGATTTATGAGAAAGAAAAAGCAAGGATTCAAGAAGAAGACCTTCAAGGATGAGCCAAGCAAAGAAAAGAAGAAAGAGAAAAAGAAAAAGCTACCCATTTATTTCGAATACAAGAAATCAGGCCATTTTAGAATGGACTGCCCTCTTCTTAAGAAATCATCCAAAAAGTTCAAGAAGAAGACGATGATGGCTACTTGGAGCAATAGTGAGGACTCTAGCTCTCCGAGAAATAATTACAAGAAGTGGCCAATCTCTGCTTAATGACACATCATGAGAGGATAAATGCTGAAAACTCTTTATATTTCATATTTGATGAGTTACAAGATACTTTTTTTGAACTTATGATTGAATATAGAAAAGTAAAGATTTTAAAAGTTAAATTCTAAACTTCTTCATGAAAAGAAAATTTTTGAAAAACTGAATTTGCTAACTCATAAAAATCAGAAATTAAATGATGAATTAGCAAAACTCAAATCATTTATAGAGAGATTTACTTATAGTTTTAAAAAATTAAATATATTATTAAATGAGAAAAAAGCTATTTCTAATAAGATAGGATTAGGATTCCAACCTCATAAGAAGCAAAATTTATTAAAAAATCTATTTGTTAAAGCTTCAACAAGTACTATTTCAAACCTTTCATATTATTGTTGTGGTAAAATTGGTCACAAATCTTATGCATGTGATTTTAGAAAATTGAATGAAAAAATGGTTAAAATGGTTTGGATTCCAAAAGAAACCATGAGTACTAACCTTAAAGGACCTAAGATGACTTTGGTATCTAAAAGCTCAACTTGATTTCTTTGTATAGGAGTATCTTGCAATTCAGAAGAAGAAAAGACTTTGATCTCTTGATAATGGCTGTTTAAGGCACATGATGGATGACAAATATCAATTTATCACTCTTAAGCCTAAAGATGGAGGAGTGGTTACATTTGGAGGTAATGGAAAGGAGCATCATTTGTATTGGAAACATTCGTATCACTCCTACATTTATCCAAAATGTATTGTTAGTTGATAAATTAAAATATAATTTACTTAGTATTAGTCAACTCTATGATAAAGAATTTAAAGTCATATTTGAATCTTTATTATATATTGTTTCTAGTTCTAATGATAATGGTATCATGTTCATAGGACTTAGACACAACAATGTATATATGGTGGATCTCGATGATCTACACATAAAAAATGCTTAATGTCTTGTGGCAATGGATGCCAAAGTCAATAAAACTAGTTGATTCTGGTATTGTAGATTAGGTCATGCTAGTATAGATTTACTTTCAAGATTAATTAAGAAAGATCTTATAAGAGGATTATCAAAATTAATTTTTGAATAGAATCGAATTTGTGATGCATGTCAATTTGGAAAAGAAACTAGGAACTCTTTTAAACCAAAAGACATGATTTCAATCTCTAGACCTTTAGAATTGCTACACATTGACTTATTTGGACCCGCAAGGACTACTAGTCTAGAAGATAAGAAGTATGGTCTAGTAATTATAGATTACTTTTCAAGATTCATTTGGATGATGTTTTTAGCACAAAAGGATGAAGCTTTCAATGCATTTTTCAAATTTTATCAAAAAGTTTTAAATGAAAAGAACACATTAATTATATGCATACGTAGTGATCATAGCACTGAATTCAAAAATTAATACTTTGAAAATTTTTGTAATGAAAAAAGAATTGATTATAATTTTTCTGTACCTAAAACTCCATAATAAAATAAGTAGTAGAAAGAAAAAATCATATATTAGAAGAAATGACATGAACTATGTTGTGTGAAAGTAACTTGCTTAGATATTTTTGGGCTAAGGCAATAAATACTGCATGTTATACATTAAATCATATTTTAATAAGTCTTATTTAAAAAAAAAAATTTATATGAGCTTTGGAAAGATAGAAAATCAAATATCAACTATTTTCATATTTTTGGTTGCAAGTGTTTCATACTAAATAATGGAAAAGATCACTTGAAAAAATTTGATGTCAAGTCAAATGAAGGTATCTTCTTCGGATATTCCTCATCAAGCAAGACATATAGAGTATTCAATAAGAGAACTCTTGTTGTTGAAAAATCAATTCATGTTATCTTTGAATGAATATAATGACAAATCTTCTAGAAAAGAAGATGCTTTAGATAAGGATGCAGGTGATCTTCATGATAAGATGGACAATCTCACACTAGAAGGTGCTCCCACTCAAAATAATGAAGAGGAAGAGAAGAATGAAGAGACGACTCCAAGCCTAAGAGAAGAATTACGAAAAGAGTGGAGGTATGCACATGGACATTCTAAAGATCTAATCATTGATGATCTATCACAAGGGGTAAGAACCCGATCCTATCTTAGAAATGTTAAAAACTATTGGGGTTAAAGCCGCCCCTGTCGAAGTTCAACCTGGTACTTGGTCCTAAGATAGTCCCATGATGGTCAATCTTTAACTCGCTAGCTGATCCTCTAGATTGCATAAATAAATTTTAGAGCCTGCAAAAGCATTGCAGCCCTCACCCAGACAAGTTTAAATAGTAAAAGTGATTATTTTTCACTCGACAGTAAAGCTTGTGCAGTAGAACCCAATCAGTCCGACTCTATGACAAGTTGTGAGGGTAGTCGAATTCCTTCATTATAAGCGGCTGGTTTCAATCAAACTTCATTCAGATGAGCTTGAATAGTGAAAGTGGTTGTCTAAGCAAGTGAATAAGCATTCAATCCTAGCGCAGCTCGGTTTGGCCAATCTTGAAGCCGGTCGAACTTCTTCCTAATCAGATCTCCTTCAATCCGAGTCTCACCATCGTAGATTAAATCTTATGGCAGGAATCATAGACTAGCAGAGCTTCCCCCTAGATGAACTCCTATGCCTTATTGAGAGTGGTAGACCTTGGTCATGTTGAATCTGGAATCTCGGGTGTGTAGGTCAGGATAGATGAAAGTGAAGGAAAATCCTGATTTCCTAAACCAGGTTCGTTCAGATCTGATCGGATTAAGAGATATATTTCAAAAATTTTTCTCTTTGATCCAAATCAGATCTGGGATATTTCAAATCTGATTCTTATTATTCTAATAATAAAAATAAAATCTAGATAAATTAAATCAAATTTAATTTATCTTGATGTAGGATAATCCTATTACCCGTTGATGATCCTGTAAGCAGTAGAAGGTTCTGGATCTAGCTACGCAAGTTTCTAGCCTCTATCGATATCCACTTAGACTGGATCTAGAGATCCTCTTCTTCTCTATCATGTCTCCAAAAATTAGATCTGAGTCTGATATGGAGGATCTTCAAAATGGCTTTCGAAGATCAGCAGTTGTCCTTTGCAGCAGCGCAACCTTCTACCTTTTTGTCATCTTTCTCTTGCCTGGATCGCACCAACTGGATCCCAAACTACTTTGGGCATGGAGAGGAGAGGGAGAAGATGGTCTTGGCATGGAGGAGGAGGAAGAGGCAGCCTTGGGGCATGGGAAATTTTCATCTATTTTTGAGTTGGGCGTAGGATCTTATTTATAGACTATGCGTGATCCAACTCCGCTTCTTCCCAACCAATCACAATCCTTTGTGAAATTAGATCTAAATCTGATTGGTGGAAAAAGAGTCCCTTGGATTCATCCTTAGATGGCGCCTAAGATCAGTCAAAGTTGGTTCTTAGAAGGAGTCTAATCGAAATCCAAAAAAGAGATGGAGTCCCTATCCAATAGGGACTCCTGGACGCCTCAAACTTGGGTGCACGCCACCCTTGGCATGCACCCTCCTCCTTACTAGGTTCTAGCAGGGGGACAAGCCCCCACCAGCTCTCCAATAGGTGCGTGACACATAGACAGAAGTCAAAGTATTAATGGTCAATATTTGACCAGTCAAAGATCAACTTTTGACCAAAGTCAAAGAATGAGAAATGGCAAGTGTTGTCTTACAAAATAAGACAACCCTTTTCTGACCTAGACAGGCTCCAGTCAGACTAGGTGAAGGCCTCTGATCGAGCACAAACTCCTTTGGCTCAGTCAGGACAACTATTTATGATAGTAAAAGAAGAACGTTAGGTTCAATCGAGTGCTAGCACGATTTTCTTGAACCTAATTGAATCTCATTCAGATCAATTGAACTTGGATCAGTTCAATTGATGATCACCAGATTCAAACCCTTGTTTGTGTGACCCAGTTAGGTTCAGTTCTGTATGGTAATGGGATATGTCATGATCTCTATCATCGACATCATCGAAACTCCTTTCGATGGATCAGAACTCTTCTGATTCGAATAGCTAGAATGATCGATCATCTAAATCATTCTAATTGCTCCCAAAATCCACCAGTGACACCTAGCAGTATATGGTGGCAACCCATCAGAGCTGAATGCGAACCTCTTGGTGCAGCTACCTGTGTGATTAAGTTCTTCTATCTTGAGCCCCGATCAGATTAGGGTTAAGGTGAACTCGTCAAACCCTAGTTTCTGTCATATGATGTAATCATTCGATTCAAGTCCAATGATGTGAAAATCTAAATAGAAACTCTTTCTATTATTTCACTCTGCCATGGCCATGGGCTTCTGGACTTGATTCTCATGATCATCATAGGGCTGCTCCTCTACCACCGAGGTAGATAGATTCCATCTTGATGCAATCCAGTTCCTACAATGAACATGCTATAGCCAACATACACCTCAGGGTTCCATATGGCTAGGAGATCGAGTAATGGTGTAGTCAAACTATAACACCCTCAAGGTGAACTGTCCGATGCACCTCAGGTCAAAGAACCAGACACACCACTGCAGCATCGAGTCAGTCATTGACGAGAAGGTAGACTTTCCTAATGACTACTCGAGGTGGTCACGCTCAGTGCCCTCGTTCTCTAACGAGTACCTGTACTCTCGCTCCGGTGTCTCCACACCGTAGACTCAAGACTCATCTACTAAAGAGAAGCGATTGTACACCAACCTTCTCGGATCAATCACCATCCTCGTGATGATCCTATGGTCGGGAGCATTTTATGAGTTAATAATGATTATTCATGTCTTAAATTTTCAACTCTTGAAAATATGAATTATCATTACCATTAACTCAAAGGATGTATCACAGACACTAAATACACATATGTGATAGAAAATAACCCATTTTATTGATTATAGTCAAAATTATAATTTTGCCCCTAGAAGTGTATTACAAGTGTCAGCCAATTCTGGCTTCTAGGGCACATATATCTAACAATCTCCCACTTGTCCTAAAGCCAATTGGCTACAAGTCTAAGTCCCATCTTCTCAAGGTGGGCTTCGAATCTTCTGCTGGCCCAACGGCTTTGTAAGTGGGTCTGCCACATTATCTACGGAGTTGACTCTCTTGACCTCGACGTAACCCTTCTCGAGGTAATCGCGGATGAGGTGGTATCGCTGCTCAATGTGCTTAGGATTTTTGGTGAGACCTTGGCTCCTTAGCAAGGGCTATGGCGCCATTGTTGTCGCAGTATAGAGGAATGGCATCTGATGGCATTACTCCAATTTCTGCAGCAAACTTCTTGTACCAGAATGCTTCCTTCGCAGCCTCTGATGCAGCGATATATTCTGCTTCCATGGTGGAATCTGCTATCATGATTTGCTTGAAACTCTTCCAGCTGACAGCACCACCATTGCACACAAACAGACTCCCAGATGTCGACTTTCGATCATCTATATCGGACATGAAATCCGAGTCTGTGTATCCCTGGACTTGGAGTTCTCCATTACCAAAGACCAACATCATATCCTTAGTTCTTCTCAAGTACTTAAGGATACATTTCACAGAAGTCCAGTGTTCTTCACCTGGATTTGACTGATATCTGCTTGTGACACTCACAGCATGGGCTATATCAGGTCGTGTACATAGCATGGCATACATGAGGCTCCCTATTGCAGAAGCATAAGGGATCTTGCTCATGCGTTCTATTTCCTCAGGTGTGCTAGGGCACATCTTCTTGGAAAGATGAATACCATGTCTGAAGGGTATTAATCCCCTCTTAGAGTTTTCCATACTAAACCTCTTTAGTACTTCCTCTATGTACATCTTCTGTGAAAGTCCTAGCATCCTATTCGGTCTATCCCTATAGACCTTAATTCCTAGAATAAAGGATGCTTCACCTAGGTCTTTCATGGAGAATTCCTTGGACAACCACATCTTGACTGATGTCAACATGGGAATATCATTCCCAATAAGGAGGATGTCATCCACGTACAATACGAGGAAGACAACAGCGCTCCCACTGACCTTTTTGAAAACACATGGTTCCTCTTCATTTTTGATGAAACCAAACTTTTTGATCACATCATTGAAACGAGTGTTCCAGCTCCGAGATGCTTGCTTAAGTCCATATATGGACCTTTGCAGCTTGCAAACCTTGTGATCAGTATCACTGGATGTGAAACCTAGCGGCTGTTCCATATAGATATCTTCCTCAAGATATCCATTTAAGGAATGCCGTTTTCACGTCCATTTGCCATATTTCATAATCGAAATAGGCTGCAACAGCAAGCAATGTGCGGATGGATTTTAGCATAGCCACTGGGGAAAAGGTATCCTGATAGTCAATGCCTTCGCGTTGACTATAACCTTTTGCCACTAGTCTAGCCTTGAATGTCTCCACATTCCCATCTGCACCAATCTTTCTCTTGAAGATCCATTTACACCCAATAGGTACTATACCTTCTGGTGGATCTACCAAGGTCCAGACTTGGTTTGAGTGCATCGAGTCAATTTCTGACTGCATTGCCTCTAAGCCATTTCTCGGAGTCGATATCTGATATCGCCTCGTTGTAGGTTTTGGGATCATCACCATGAGCACCATTACCTACGAGGAACATTTTCCTCTACATCCTCTGAAATAATACCTAAGTATCTTTCAGGGGGATGGGAAAACTCTTTCCGATCTACGAGGTGGAGGAGGTAGTGTTCTTATTGGCTCAACCTGATTTGGTTCCAATTGGTCCTTAGCTCGTTGTACTTGTGAGACTTTCTCATCAAGCTTAATCTGCTTTCCAATGCCGCTATCTTGAATAAACTATTTTTCAAGAAAGATGGCATGTCGACTCACAATCACATTGTGGTCTTCTGGAATGTAGAAATAGTATCCTAATGACTCTTTAGGATATCCTATGAATCGAGCTCTGAAAGGACCTAAACTCTAACTTGTCCGCTTGTTGTCTTTTGACATGAGCCGGACAACCCCAAATTCTGAGATGACTCAGACTTGGTTTCTTACCGTGCCATATCTCATACGGTGTGGTAGGAACGGTTTTAGAGGGAACCCTATTCAGTAGATAAATTGAAGTTAATAATGAATGTCCCCAAAGAAAATCAGGGAGGTCTGTGAAGCTCATCATGGATCGAACCATATCCAATAGAGTCCGATTTCTCCGTTCTGAAACCCCGTTGAGTTGAGGTGTTCCTGGTGGAGTCCATTGAGAGACTATGCCATTTTCCTTGAAGATAGTCTAGGAATTCCCGGCTAAGGTATTCACCTCCTCGATCTGATCGAAGAACCTTAATGGGTTTTTCCAGTTTATTTTTCTACTTCATGTCTGAATTCTTTGAACTTTTCAAAAGCTTCAGACTTGTGTCTCATAAGATACACATACCCATACCTAGACAGATCATCGGTAAAGGTAATGAAGTAGACAAAATTGCCTCTAGCCGGCACATCAAATGGGCCGCACACATCAGTATGTACTAGGGCAAGGAGATCTGTGGCCCTCTCCCCATGTCCAACAAAAGGGAGTTTAGTCATTTTGCCTTGAAGACAAGATTCACAAGTTGGATATGACTCAAAAGTCAATGGACTCAATAGCCCATTTTTCTCCAATTTGTTGATCCTATCTTCTGCTATATGACCTAATCTCAGGTGCCATAGATATCTATCGTTTGGACTATCCCTAGGTCGTTTGGCATTCACGTTTTGCTCGATAGTTAGAAATAGGTACATCAATATGTAGCTGATAAAGACCATTAATAAGGAAACCATTTGCAATTTTATTTCTTTCATAAAGAATGTTACAATGGTCCTTAAAGAAGGTGATCACATAACCTTCTTGTGCTAAGCATGAAACAGAAATCAAATTCCTGCTAGCTGCAGGCACATAATAACAGTCTTTCAAAACTAAGTCTAAACCAGATGGTAATCGAAGAGGGTATGTTCCCACGGCTACTGCAGCAACTCTTGCTCCATTACCGATGCGTAGGATCATGTCTCCATCCCTCAGCCTCCTGCTATCCTCAAGACCCTGCATAGAAGTGCACAGATGAGCACTAGAACCAGAGTCAAGCACCCAACTGGATGCAGAAGAAACCGTAAGGTTAGACTCAATAACGAGCATACCTCCAGAAGGACCTTCCTTCTTGTTCTTCAGGGTGGCCAGGTAAGTAGGGCAGTTCCGCTTCCAATGGCCGTCGCTGTTGCAATGGAAACACTTTCCTTTGCCATCGGCCTTCTTCTTCGGCTTCTGCCTTCTTCTTCTTTGATCCTTCCACCTTTTGCTTTTTCACAGACTTCTTTTTCTTTCCATAAGACTTTCTTTTGGAAGAAGTCCGTTCCATAGCAAGAACTGAGCCTTTAGAACCTTTCATAGAAAGCTCAGCGGTGAACCAGCATATTCATTAATTCGGCCAAGGAATTTTGAAGTTTATGCATGTGGTAATTCATGATGAATTGCCCATATGCATCAGTCAAGGATTGCAGAATAATATCATTCTGCAGATCCAAGTCTAACTTCACACCGAGCTTCTCAAGCTCTTCCATGTCCTTGATCATTGTCAGACAGTGATCTTGGACTGACTGCCCATCACGCATCTTAGCCTTAAAAAGTCATTTCGTGACTTGATATTTGGCTGCGCGACTCTGTTCACCAAACATCTCCTGCAGGTGAGCCAACATTTGGCGAGCAGTCCCGATATCTTCATGTTGGCGCTGGAGCTCATCAGACATCGAGCCCAACATGTAATATCTGGCCTTATTATCTTCGTCTAATCCATTTTTCCAGAGACGCTCTCTGTTCAGTGGATGGACGGGCTGGTAAGGTGGGAGGGTCCTGGTCCAAAACATGGGTTAACTTCTCTGAACCCAAAATAATTTTGTAGTTCCTGAGCCAATCTTTATAATTGGGTCCAGTCAGTCTATGTGTGTCCAGGATACGTGCCAATGGGTTGGACGCAGACATTTTCCTGTAGAGAGTCAAAGATTCTAGTTAGATACTGTAATTATTGACTTGACCAATTTATTTAGGGATTTTATTTTTAAACAAATTAGCTCCCACTATTTTCTCGGATCCCTACACTCCCTCTGTAGAGATGCGAAAATCTCCATGATTAATGATTTCTAGTGGGTGGTGCGGTCTCACCAACTGACTCATCACCTCACCTAACAGTTATTGGTGATGGGTTAGCCAATGAGTGAACAACTCTTGTTCAATGATTCTCTAATCATGGTGCACCCAAACTTGGTCTCTAATTCATGAATCTCACCGTATCCGAAAATATTGATCCACTCCTTAGTTAAGTCAGACCCACCATTTGCATAGACTGGGTTCCTAATTGAGTCTCTCACCGTATCCGAAATATTGAGCCCAACTCATCCTCCAGCCCATAGCATCCAATGCCTAATAGACATGGTTGCATCTTCCCGGTGCAACTGAGCCACTGTATCCAGCCGAGAACAATCAACCCCGGGAAGGGCCCGCACATCTACAATGGTGGAAGACCTCAGACTTAATCTTTTCTTAGGGAGAATTGTTTCAGGTCTCATTAAACTAGACTTGGCATTAGTCATAACAATTATGACTAACCTAGTGGCATGGGTTAGCTCGGATTATTGACCACCTCAGATCAGAACTGTGTCAACAGATATGGCCAGGTAAGTGAGATCCGGTGGAAGGAATATGCCATTAACTCGTACAAGAATGCATTCAGGTCGAGTAGCTTCCAATTAAAAACCAGTCGGTCGTATGTGCCAAACTTACCTTAGACACCAAATTGTTGAGTCAGAACCAATTGGGTTAGCCTACAATCCAGACTCTAACCTCTGAGCCTAATTAGGTCTTGCTTGATCGTGACTCGATCTTGACCCAGACTTAATCCTATTAGGCTGGTCAATTTAAGCATTGTTGATCCCATCTAACCAACTCTTGATTCGGTTTGATCAACCGCTTAGACCTAATTGAGCTACCCAAGCCCGAACCCAGTATTATGAATATGTCTTAGATCTAAAATTCTCAATTTTAGACCTAATTAATATTCCATAATCTTAATTCTTAATTAAGTAGGGTTCATAAACAAAATATGCACAATAAATCCTAGGGTTTCAGGATCTAGGGTTTTGCAGAAAGTAAGTTTTGGGTTTCTGATTAAGGACGAACACGCAGCACCCCTACACGTCATAAGAACACCCCATCGAATGGGAAGAGAGGGCCTTTAAACCCTTCTTCGTTCTTATGACCGGACGGCCAAGAGGAACGCCTTAATCAGGAACATGTAATACTACAAAACAGTTTTAGATCTATATCATATATCTCATATACAAATTAGATCTAATCATGGCATATTTTGCATACATCTCATGTATCGAATCATGCATATTTTCAGATCTAAATTATCTCATAATAATCTAAAAAATTAGATTTAAATTGATCTAATCAAAATAAATTCTAATCTAGATAATTATGTAGAACTATTCTACAACTAGTCTAGACATGCATCAATCATATCTCATATGATGTTTAAAATTAAATAATTTTTATTTGCTATTTTTTAGATGTTATTATAATAATTATAATATCAAAAAATAGTAAATAAATAGAGATCTAAAATATGATTTAATCAAATTAAATTGAAAACATGCAAGACTATTCTATAGAACTATTCTATTTTAGAACTAGTCATGCATATTTTCTAATCTTAGATCCAAATCATTTAATTTTAATTTTTTCTGATTTCAGATCTGATCACATCTCATGTGACATCTAAAATCACTTATTTTTTAATTAAAATAAATTTAAAATCAGATCTAAATACTTTAGAACCATTGGCTCTGATACCAGTTGAAGGGAAAATCCTGATTTTTCCGGACCAGGTTCGTTCAGATCTGATCAGATCAAGAGATATATTTCAAAAATTTTTTTCTTTGATCTAAATCAGATCTTGATATATTTTAGATCTGATTCTTATTATTTTAATAAATAAAATAAAATTAGATAAATTAAATCAAATTTAATTTACCTGATTTGGGTAATCCTATTACCCTGTTGATGATCCTGATTGCAGCGGAAGGTTCTGGATCTAGCCACGCAAGCGCCTGGCCTCTACCGGTATCCACTCGGGTTGGATCTGGAGATCCTCTTCTTCTCTATCACATCCTCCAAAAATCAGATCTGGATCTGATCTGGAGGATCTTCAAAACTCTTTTGAAGATCAGCAGTCGTCCTTTGCAGCAGCGCAGCCTTCTTGCTTTTGATCGCCTTTCTTGATCTGAATCGCACCAACCTAAGTCCAAAACTCTTTTGGACGTGGAGAGCAAGGGAGAAGAGACTATGGCATGGAGAAGGAGGGGAGAGGCAGCCTTGGGGCATGGGAATTTCTCAATTCACTTAATTCTTTGAGTTGGGCGCAGGGTCTTATTTATAGACTCTTGCTGTGATCCAACTCCTCTTCCTCCCAACCAATCACAACCCTTTGTGAAATCAGATCTAAATCTGATTGGTGGAAATAGAGACCCCTGGATTCCTCCTTAGAGGGCGCCTAAGACCAGTCAAAGTTGGTTCTTAGAAGAACTCTAATTGGAATCCAAAAAGGGAGATGGAGTCCTTGTCCAACAAGGACTCCTAGGCGCCTCCAACTTGGGCTCACGCCACGCCTAAGGGTGGCGTGCGCCCTTCTCCTTGCCAGGTTCTGGCAGGGGGACAGGCCCCCACCAGCTCTCCAATAGGTGCATGACATGTGGTCAAAAGTCAAAGGGTGTCAATGGTCAACGTTTGACCAGTCAAAGGTAGACTTTTGACCAAAGTCAAAGAACAAGAAATGGCAGGTGACCAAAAATGGCAGGTAATGTCTTACAAATAAGACAACCTTTTCTGACTTGGACAACCTCCAGTCAGACCATATGAAGGCCTCTGATTGAGCACAAACTCCTTTGGCTCAGTCAGGACAACTTATTTATGATAGTAAAAGAAGAACGTTAGGTTCAATCGAGTGCTAGCACGATTTTCTTGAACCTAATTGAATCTCATTCAGATCAATTGAACTAGATCAGTTCAATTGATGATCACCAGATTCAAACCCTTGTTTGTGTGACCCAGTTAGGTTCAGTTCTGTATGGTAATGGGATATGTCATGATCTCTATCATCGACATCATCGAAACTCCTTTCGATGGATCAGAACTCTTCTGATT
>QRFJ01003482.1:0-14683 GCA_006176705.1 Cocos nucifera | reverse complement strand
AGGGGTGCTGCGCATTCGTCCTTAATCAGAAATCCAAAACTTACTTTCTGCAAAACCCTAGATCCTGAAATCCCTAGGATTTATTGTGCATATTTTATTTATGAACCCTACTTAATTAAGAATTAAGATTATGGAAATATTAATTAGGTCTAAAATTGAGAATTTTAGATCTAAGACATATTCATAATACTGGGTTCGGGCTTGGGTAGCTCAATTAGGTCTAAGCGGTTGATCAAACCGAATCAAGAGTTGGTTAGATGGGATCAACAATGCTTAAATTGACCAGCCTAATAGGATTAAGTCTGGGTCAAGATCGAGTCACGATCAAGCAAGACCTAATTAGGCTCAGAGGTTAGAGTCTGGATTGTAGGCTAACCCAATTGGTTCTGGCTCAACAATTTGGTGTCTAAGGTAAGTTTGGCACATACGACCGACTGGTTTTTAATTGGGAGCTACTCGACCTGAATGCATTCTTGTACGAGTTAATGGCATATCCCTTCCACCGATCTCACTTACCTGGCCATATCTGTTGACTCAGTTCTGATTTGAGGTGGTCAATAATCCGAGCTAACCCATGCCACTAGGTTAGTCATAATTGTTATGACTATGACAAGTCTAGTTTAATGAGACCTGAATCAATTCTCCCTAAGAAAAGATTAAGTCTGAGGTCTTCCACCATTGTAGATGTGCGGGCCCTTCCCGGGGTTGATTGTTCTCGGCTGGATACAGTGGCTCAGTTGCACCGAGGAAGATGCAACCATGTCTATTAGGCATTGGATGCTATGGGCTGGAGGATGAGTTGGGCTCAATATTTTGGATACGGTGAGAGACTCAATTAGGAAATCCAGTCTATGCAAATGGTGGGTCTGACTTAACTAAGGAGTGGATCAATATTTCGGATACGGTGAGATTCATGAATTAGAGATCCAAGTTTGGGTGCACCATGATTAGAGAATCATTGAACAAGAGTTGTTCACTCATTGGCTAACCCATCACCAATAACTGTTAGGTGAGGTGATGAGTCAGTTGGTGAGACCGCACCACCCACTAGAAATCATTAATCATGGAGATTTTTGCATCTCTACAGAGGGAGTGTAGGGATCCAAGAAAATAGTGGAAGCTAATTTATTTAAAAATAAAATTTTTAAATAAATTGGTCAAGTCATAATTACAGTATCTAACTAGAATCTTTGACTCTCTACAGAAAAATGTCTGCGTCCAACCCATTAGCACGTATCCTGGACACACATAGACTGACCGGACCCAATTATAAAGATTGGCTCAGAAACTACAAAATCATTTTGGGTTTCAAGAAGTTAACCCATGTATTGGACCAGGACCCTCCCACCTTACCAGCCCATCCATCCACTGAACAGAGAGCGTCTCTGAAAAAATGGATAGACGAAGATAATAAGGCCAGATATTACATGTTGGGCTCGATGTCTGATGAGCTCCAGCGCCAACATGAAGATATCGGGACTGCTCGCCAAATGTTGGCTCACCTGCAGGAGATGTTTGGTGAACAGAGTCGCGCAGCCAAATATCAAGTCACGAAATGACTTTTTAAGGCTAAGATGCGTGATGGGCAGTCAGTCCAAGATCACTGTCTGATGATGATCAAGGACTTGGAAGAGCTTGAGAAGCTCGGTGTGAAGTTAGACTTGGATCTGCAGAACGATATTATTCTGCAATCCTTGACTGATGCATATGGGCAATTCATCATGAATTACCACATGCATAAACTTCAAAATTTCCTTGGCCGAATTAATGAACATGCTGGTCACCGCTGAGCTTTCTATGAAAGGTTCTAAAGGCTCAGTTCTTGCTATGGAATGGACTTCTTCCAAAAGAAAGTCTTATGAAAAGAAAAAAAGTCTGCAAAAAAGCAGAAGGTGGAAGGAGGAAAGAAGAAGAAGGCAGAGCCGAAGAAGAAGGCCGATGTCAAAGAAAAGTATTTCCATTGCAACAGCGACGGCCATTGGAAGCGGAAACTGCCCTACTTACCTGGCCACCCTGAAGAACAAGAAGGAAGGTCCTTCTGGAGGTATGCTCGTTATTGAGTCTAACCTTACGATTTCTTCTGCATCCAGTTGGGTGCTTGACTCTGGTTCTAGTGCTCATCTGTGCACTTCCATGCAGGATCTTGAGGATAGCAGGAGGCTGAGGGATGGAGACATGATCCTACGCATCGGTAATGGAGCAAGAGTTGCTGCAGTAGCGGTGGGAACATACCCTCTTCGATTACCATCTGGTTTAGACTTAGTTTTGAAAGACTGTTATTATGTGCCTGCAGCTAGCAGGAATTTGATTTCTGTTTCATGCTTAGCACTAGAAGGCTATGTGATTACCTTCTTTAAGGACCATTGTAACATTCTTTATGAAAGAAATAAAATTGCAAATGGTTTTCTTATTAACGATCTTTATCAGCTACATATTGATGTATCTGTTCTAACTATCGAGCAAAACGTGAATGCCAAACGACCTAGGGATAGTCCAAATGATAGGTATCTATGGCACCTGAGATTAGGTCATATAGCAGAAGATAGGATCAACAAATTGGAGAAAAATGGGCTATTGAGTCCATTGACTTTCGAGTCATATCCAACTTGTGAATCTTGTCTTCAAGGCAAAATGACTAAACTCCCTTTTGTAGGACATGGGGAAAGGGCCACAGATCTCCTTGCCCTAGTACATACTGATGTGTGCGGCCCATTTGATGTGCCGGCTAGAGGCAATTTTGTCTACTTCATTACCTTTATCGATGATCTGTCTAGGTATGGGTATGTGTATCTTATGAGACACAAGTCTGAAGCTTTTGAAAAGTTCAAAGAATTCAGACATGAAGTAGAAAAATAAACTGAAAAAATCCATTAAGGTTCTTCGATCAGATCGAGGAGGTGAATACCTTAGCCGAAAATTCCTAGACTATCTCAAGAAAAATGGCATAGTCTCTCAATGGACTCCACCAGGAACACCTCAACTCAATGGGGTTTCAGAATGGAGAAATCGGACTCTATTGGATATGGTCCGATCCATGATGAGCTTCACAGACCTTCCTGATTTTCTTTGGGGACCCTCATTGTTAACTTCAATTTATCTACTGAATAGGGTTCCCTCTCTAAAACCGTTCCTACCACACCGTATGAGATATGGCATGGTAAGAAACCAAGTCTGAGTCATCTCAGAATTTGGGGTTGTCCGGCTCATGTCAAAAGACAACAAGCGGACAAGTTAGAGTTTAGGTCCTTCAGAGCTCGATTCATAGGATATCCTAAAGAGTCATTAGGATACTATTTCTACATTCCAGAAGACCACAATGTGATTGTGAGTCGACATGCCATCTTTCTTGAAAAATAGTTTATTCAAGATAGCGGCATTGGAAAGCAGATTAAGCTTGATGAGAAAGTCTCACAAGTACAACAATGAGCTAAGGACCAATTGGAACCAAATCAGGTTGAGCCAATAAGAACACTACCTCCTCCACCTCGTAGATCGAAAAGAGTTTTCCGTCCTCCTGAAAGATACTTAGGTATTATTTCAGAGGAAGTAGAGGAAAATGTTCCTCATAGGTAATGGTGCTCATGGTGATGATCCCAAAACCTACAATAAAGGCGATATCAGATATCGACTCCGAGAAATGGCTAGAGGCAATGCAGTCAGAAATTGACTCGATGCACTCAAACCAAGTCTGGACCTTGGTAGATCCACCAGAAGGTATAGTACCTATTGGGTGTAAATGGATCTTCAAGAGAAAGATTGGTGCAGATGGAAATGTGGAGACATTCAAGGCTAGACTAGTGGCAAAAGGTTATAGTCAATGCGAAGGCATTGACTATCAGGATACCTTTTTCCCAGTGGCTATGCTAAAATCCATCCGCACATTGCTTGCCATTGCAGCCTATTTCGATTATGAAATATGGCAAATGGACGTGAAAACGGCATTCTTAAATGGATATCTTGAGGAAGATATCTATATGGAACAGCCGCTAGGTTTCACATCCAGTGATACTGATCACAAGGTTTGCAAGCTGCAAAGGTCCATATATGGACTTAAGCAAGCATCTCGGAGCTGGAACACTCGTTTCAATGATGTGATCAAAAAGTTTGGTTTCATCAAAAATGAAGAGGAACCGTGTGTCTTTCAAAAAGGTCAGTGGGAGCGCTGTTGTCTTCCTCGTATTGTACGTGGATGACATCCTCCTTATTGGGAATGATATTTCCCATGTTGACGACAGTCAAAATATGGTTGTCCAAGGAATTCTCCATGAAAGACCTAGGTGAAGCATCCTTTATTCTAGGAATTAAGGTCTATAGGGATAGACCGAATAGGATGCTAGGACTTTCACAGAAGATGTACATAGAGGAAAGTACTAAAGAGGTTTAGTATGGAAAACTCTAAGAGGGGATTAATACCCTTCAGACATGGTATTCATCTTTCCAAGAAGATGTGCCCTAGCACACCTGAGGAAATAGAACGCATGAGCAAGATCCCTTATGCTTCTGCAATAGGGAGCCTCATGTATGCCATGCTATGTACACGACCTGATATAGCCCATGCTGTGAGTGTCACAAGCAGATATCAGTCAAATCCAGGTGAAGAACACTGGACTTCTGTGAAATGTATCCTTAAGTACTTAAGAAGAACTAAGGATATGATGTTGGTCTTTGGTAACGGAGAACTCCAAGTCCAGGGATACACAGACTCGGATTTCATGTCCGATGTAGATGATCGAAAGTCGACATCTGGGAGTCTGTTTGTGTGCAATGGTGGTGCTGTCAGCTGGAAGAGTTTCCAAGCAAACCATGATAGCAGATTCCACCATGGAAGCAGAATATATCGCTGCATCAGAGGCTGCGAAGGAAGCATTCTGGTACAAGAAGTTTGCTGCAGAAATTGGAGTAATGCCATCAGATGCCATTCCTCTATACTGCGACAACAATGGCGCCATAGCCCTTGCTAAGGAGCCGAGGTCTCACCAGAAATCCAAGCACATTGAGCGGCGATACCACCTCATCCGCGATTACCTCGAGAAGGGTTTACGTCGAGGTCAAGAGAGTCAACTCCACAGATAATGTGGCAGACCCACTTACAAAGCCGTTGGGCCAGCAGAAGATCGAAGCCCACCTTGAGAAGATGGGACTTAGACTTGTAGCCAATTGGCTTTAGGACAAGTGGAAGATTGTTAGATATATGTGCCCTAGAAGCCAGAATTGGCTGACACTTGTAATACACTTCTAGGGGCAAAATTATAATTTTGACTATAATCAATAAAATGGGTTATTTTCTATCACATATGTGTATTTAGTGTCTGTGATACATCCTTTGAGTTAATGGTAATGATAATTCATATTTTCAAGAGTTGAAAATTTAAGACATGAATAATCATTATTAACTCATAAAATGCTCCCGACCATAGGATCATCACGAGGATGGTGATTGATCCGGAAGGTTGGTGTACAATCGCTTCTCTTTAGTAGATGAGTCTTGAGTCTATGGTGTGGAGACACCGGAGCGAGAGTACAGGTACTCGTTAGAGAACGAGGGCACTGAGCGTGACCACCTCGAGTAGTCATTAGGAAGTCTACCTTCTCGTCAATGACTGACTCGATGCTGCAGTGGTGTGTCTGGTTCTTTGACCTGAGGTGCATCGGCAGTTCACCTTGAGGGTGTTATAGTTTGACTACACCATAACTCGATCTCCTAGCCATTCAAAATCCTGAGGTGTATGTTGGCTATAGCATGTTCATTGTAGGAACTGGATTGCATCAAGATGGAATCTATCTACCTCGGTGGTAGAGGAGCAGCCCTATGATGATCATGAGAATCAAGTCCAGAAGCCCATGGCCATGGCAGAGTGAAATAATAGAAAGAGTTTCTATTTAGATTTTCACATCGGACTTGAATCGAATGATTACATCATATGACAGAAACTAGGGTTTGACGAGTTCACCTTAACCCTAATCTGATCGGGGCTCAAGATAGAAGAACTTAATCACACAGGTAGCTGCACCAAGAGGTTCGCATTCAGCTCTGATGGGTTGCCACCATATACTGCTAGGTGTCACTGGTGGATTTTGGGAGCAATTAGAATGATTTAGATGATCGATCATTCTAGCTGTTCGAATCAGAAGAGTTCTGATCCATCGAAAGGAGTTTCGATGATGTCGATGATAGAGATCATGACATATCCCATTACCATACAGAACTGAACCTAACTGGGTCACACAAACAAGGGTTTGAATCTGGTGATCATCAATTGAACTGATCCAGTTCAATTGATCTGAATGAGATTCAATTAGGTTCAAGAAAATCGTGCTAGCACTCGATTGAACCTAACGTTCTTCTTTTACTATCATAAATAGTTGTCCTGACTGAGCCAAAGGAGTTTGTGCTCGAATCAGAGGCCTTCACTTGGTCTGACTGGAGCCTTGTCCAAGTCAAAAAAAAAGGTTGTCTTATTTTGTAAGACAATACCTGCCATTTTTGGTCACCTGCCATTTCTCATCCTTTGACTTTGGTCAAAAGTTGACCTTTGACTGGTCAAATGTTGACCATTGATACTTTGACTTTTGTCCATGTGTCATGCACCTATTGGAGAGCTGGTGGGGGCTTGTCCCCCTGCCAGAACCTGGCAAGGAGGAGGGCACATGCCACCCAGGGTGGCGTGCGCCCAAGCTGGAGGCGCCTAGGAGTCCCTGTTGGATAGGGACTCCATCTCCTTTTTGGATTTCCGAATTAGACTCCTAAGAACCAACTTTGACTGGTCTTAGGCACCATCTAAGGATGGAATCCAAGGGACTCTATTCTCAACCAAATCAGATTTAGATCTGATTTCACAAAGGGTTATGATTGGTTGGGAAGAAGAGGAGTTGGATCACGCATAGTCTATAAATAAGACCCTACGCCCAACTCAAAAAGAGAACACAATTCCCACGCCCAAGGCTGCCTCTCTCCCCTCCTCCATGCCAAGCCCATCTTCTCCCTCTCCTCTCCATGCCCAAAGTAGTTTGGGATCTTCAGTTGGTGCAATCCAGATGAGAGAAAGGCGACAGAAAGCTAGAAGGCTGCGCTGCTGCAAAGGACAACTGCTGATCTTCGAAAGGTATTTTGAAGATCCTCCAAATCAGATTCAGATCTAATTTTTGGAGATGTGATAGAGAAGAAGAGGATCTCTAGATCCAGCCTGAGTGGATACTGGTAGAGGCCAGGCACTTGCATGGCTAGATCCAGAACCTTCCGCTGCTTACAGGATCATCAACGGGTAATAGGATTACCCTACATCAAGGTAAATTAAATTTGATTTAATTTATCTAAATTTTATTTTAATCATTAGAATAATAAAGATTAGATCTGAAACATCCTAAATTTGATTTGGATTAAAGAGAAAAATTTTTAAAATATATCTCTTGATCCGATCAGATCTGAACGAACTTGATTCGAAAAATCAGGATTCTCCTTTTCATGAAATTAACTCTTGAAAATATGAACGGGATGTATCTTAGATACTTTCAAATATACACTATGTTAGAAAATAATCTATTTTATTATTTATAGTCAAAATTATAATTTTGCCCTTAGATGTGTATTATAAGTATTAACCAATTCTGGCTTCTAGGGCATACATATTTAACACTTATAATCAGTCCGTGCAATCTAAAATTTTTATTTTTAGATCTAAATTTTTTTTAAATTTACTAAATTATAAAAAAAAATTAGATCATTTCTAATAAATTTATGATTAAAGATAGATCTACATAAACTAAGACAACCTCTCTACTATAAGGGATAAATCTTACAATAGGACAATCTTATAATTAGTTTGTATGATCAGATTTTTAATTTTAGATTTAATAATAAGATTATAAATTATATTTAATTTAAAAAATATTCTAAACATGCATACATAATCATATAATAATCAACCTAAGCTTTGATTCCAATTAAAGGAATCAGATCTTGGATTTTAGAGCCAGATCTTAAAATTTTTCCAAGATCTAACAGTAAAAGATTAAAATTAATTAAAATTAATTTTAAATATTAGAGAATACCCTAGATTTAATGATCTATTATATGATCATAGCATGTCATTAAATCAATAATTAAAATATAATAAAGAAATAAAAATATGATCACATCAACATGTATATACACTACATCTAAGACAGATATGAAAATAATAGATCATATTTATTATCTATACAAGTTAAACATTCTAACTTACTGATCCAGACTTGAGGATGAAGTTATGAGCCGCACATATACCCAGTCTCTAGGAGTTGTCCACATGAGCACATGAATCATGATCAGAAGTCCTGATGCAAGAAATTAGCACAGTATGTCAGTACTATGCTGATCCTTGTTTGACAATCGATCAGATACTTCCTTCATTTAGATTTGGACTCTTCTAAAGAGGAGGAGGAGAGGATGGTTTAGATGTGAGATACTTTTAAAAAACTCAAAGAAGAAGAAAGGAAAGAGGTGAACACAGCAACCCTAGAAGAAGACCCTCTTCTTCTTCTCTTTGCTCTCACCTAAACATCTAGTTTGATGTCTACGAAACCCCAATGCCCAAGGATCCTCTCTCCTTAGTTGTTACACACCCCAAATCTCTCTCAATTGTCTATAACCTCATAAAAATTAGCCCAAAATTTATCCTAAATATATAGGAAAAGAGAAGTCCTTGTCTAGGTAAAAAACTAGATAAGGAATGTCTAATTTGGGCAAGTCAAAAGGGGTTGGGCATGCTCTCCAAAATTTTAGGCATGGACAACCATATTATGTTGCACAAAAATGGGCTTTCTCCACCAAAAGTATCAAGGGAAAATAGGGAGTGTGAGGCACCATATGGGAGGAGTTTTTGTTTGTTAGGATTCTATCTCATAGAATCCAAAAACAAAACAAACTACCACCTTTGACTTGGTCCACCACCTAATTTTCATATGAGAAAGAGAGAAGAGGAGGGAATGCATGAGAAGGCCTGGGATAGAAGTTTTTGTCACACAAATTAAGAGAGAAAGAGGGCGTGGGGTGTAGGGGACTAAGGTGGCGCAAAGTGGAATCCCAGTCTTACTAGGATTCCATCTATGACTTGGTCAAAGTGATTTCTCAAACCAAATTAAATCAAAATCAAGTCAACAAATTTAAACTAGGCCCTAACCCAATTAATAACTTAATCAAATTAGATTAAATCAAATTTAATTTTCATTTAATTTTTTAATCAAATTAGAAAATTAGGTTGACCTAAGTCCTAGTTGAACTAGGATTAGTTTTTTTCTTGCACTTGGCTTATCCAATAAGCCAATTGAACTTGATCCAATCAAGTCCAAACTAAATCTAATTAAATTATATTTAATTAAACTTAATCTCAGTCCTCTAGCTTAATTAAATTAAGTCAATTAGTAATCTAATTGCTAATCGATCCTCCTGCAATACTTGCACTAGGTTAAACATCAATCGTATTGATCGTTTAACCCTAGAATGATTCTTAATCATCGATCAATCATCCGATCCGATCATGAGCTCTAATGTATGTGACCTCATAGATTCGAATCTAATTCAGTAGTATAAGAATATATTTCCATACCAATCGATGTAATCATTTAGCAATGGTATCTGACGGTCGAATAGGTCGAATGTGTAGAACAACACCCTTAGAACCCATGTAGATATAGTTTTTATATAATTCATCTCCTTAACCAAAATGCTTATAGGATACCACAGAATTCAACTATCAATTCTGATAAGATTGTCCACATTGTATTTCAAAATATCAAATCCATCTGATGGATTATCCTGTTCAAGATTTTGCTATATTGAAATACAGTGATACATTCTTCTCTAACTCTTGGAGTGGTCAATCGCATCTTGATCATACACTAACTTCATAAGTACTTGACTATGCCTAGAAATCTTTCATCACTAAATTAGAATTTTAGTTAGTTCGGTACCAAAGCATAGTGAGTTGCTTGCAAGTCACTGACATAATCTGAGGTCTAAGGGACACTCATACATATATCCCATCAGAGATATTCTCGATAGCAGAATGCTCTAGAGTTGGTTATGTTCAATGACGATGTATCCATACATCTCATCTATATGCCATACCAGTGTCTCCACACTTTTTGATTAAGAGAACAACCAACCTATATGGCATATAGCGATCTATGCTCGATAGACACTATCATCCTAATTAATAGTCTATCATTTGATCGTGAATAGATTTAAGGACTAATCGATAAATCTTCTTTTTATCAAAGCTAAATAGTCCTAAGAACTTCATCACAATAATGGAGTTCATTAGAAGATGAATACTTTATGATAAAAATACCAAAAGTATATTTTATTTATTATTGAATCAATTATAATTATAATATAGCTCAACCGTCAATACGCTGATGATTGGTTTTGGAACATATTTTCCAACATGCGCTTGCTAGGGTGAGTATGCATCCTCTCCGATCTCAGCAACTACTTCTTGATCTCCATTAGCACTTGAGTTTTTGGAGCATTAAAGGAGACGTAGTTGTGAAACCTTCTAGGGGGAGAGTTCTGCCGTGCCCTTTGGTCAGGACTTCTTTGTCGACGAGCTTGGGAAGGAGTTCGAGCTCGTGTATGCTTAAGAGAAGTTTTAGAGCACGACCAAGCTTTACTCGACTTTTTTTTAACTATAGATTTGCTGGATTCACCTGCCTGCTACTCTCTCACGGTCTCATCATACTTTATTTTGAAGGCCTCCTCAGCTCGGGCATAACCTTTAGTGTGCACTAGCATATCAGCAAAGTTTCTAAGGTACTTCCATTTTAGGGAGGATAAAAGGTCATTCTTCTAAAGACTACCCTTTAACATGATCACAGTAATAGATTGGTCTAGGTTTTGGACCTCCAGTGCAGCAGCATTAAAGCAACTAACTTAAGCTTGAATGGAATCTTCTTCTTTCTACTTGATGTTAATGAGGGAGTCTGAACCTCATCTTGGACATCGATTGCTGACAAAATAAGCCACAAACTGATGGCTCATTTAGTTGATGGAGAAGATCATATCCAGCTTCAATGCTGAGTATCAGTTTCTCACCACTTTCTTTAAATTAGATAGGAAGGCTCGGCACAAGATGGCATCGGGTGTGCCATGGAGCAGCATCGTGGTTCGAAAGGCCTTCAGATGGTCGATGGGATCAGTGATCCCATCATATCTCTCGAATTGAGGAAGCTTGAAGTTCGGCAAGACTGACTCCTGCATGATTCTTTGGAAGAAAGGAGGGTTGATATAGATATCATCGTCAGGAGGGAGCATGGTAGAGTTCCTCGATCCGCTAATTTATTTTTTGGAATCTTTGATCCAGATCCTCTCGATCATGGATCTTGAGGGTCTTCTGACAGAATGGAGGTAGGGATCCTCTAGGAGTAGAATCATGATCTGAACAAGGACTCTCCACCCTCTACTTCCCTTTTTCAGGGGTCACCGAATGACCAACCCAGGTGGGTCATCCGAGCATCGAATCCTAATACTCTAGCGAGGTTCTCTTTGGCTGAACTGATGCAGGGAGCTGCTGCATGGCCTGCACTACTTTTGTGAGGCCCTTAACTTGCTGGATCAATAGGTTGAACTGCTCCACATCCACCACCGCTGCTATTGGAGGAGTCTGGGGTACCGATGATGGAGTTGGAGCATGCAGATCTAAATGAGATCTAATCGTAGAAGCAGTAGATCGCCTTGTCAATGCTTTCCTGGGCAGCATCCTTGTAGAACTAGTTAAAGAAGAAGTGGAGGTCGAGAGGAAATTTCGTCAAGCACTCCTTTAAGAACAAGGATCAAATTAGGTCGATCCCTTCCTCTAGCATCAATTTTGTTGATGCAGAATCTGATCGAAGTTGGAACTAGGCTGAAGCTGGAGAAGATGAGGTTACTGTTGGTGACCTACAAAACAAGTCCTAATCAGAGCTAGGGGATGGCTCCAGCAGAAACCTCCAATGATCAAGTTAGCTCTTCTGGCCCACAAAAATGAAGTACTTAGAGAAATTGAAGTAGAGTTTAGAGCTTAGAGAGAAAACATATCTGAAGAATTTCTTATATAAATGAAGTTCATAATAAATTGATGGTGACAGCCGTAACTACTTGATAGTGGGCCATTTGGGGTCATGTGGAGTTTGTTATGGAGGATGGTATCCATTATCGTGACATGCCAATCTGTTGACATTTAATAGTTGAAATTCAAATGAAATAGATATTGGTAGTGAAGAGCTTCAAATTACGATAGTTCCAGAGAAGTTCAAACTTCTCTAAGGTCATCTACATGTAGATTGATTTGTATTGAGTTGGAAGCTGAATTTATGTAGATGACGACGTCCTTCTGGATAACTATAAGAAATTCGACCAAAAGAAGAAGTTCAACTAGAGGGGATCTTTTGGATGACTAGAACAAGTTCGACTGAAAGGAGCCCGTTTAGCAGCTGGAAGGAATTCAACCAAAGACATCAAGATGATCTATATGAATAATATAGAGACAAGGTCCTTTCTATTAGATATATGTGCCCTAGAATCCAGAATTGGCTGACACTTGTAATACACTTCTAGGGGCAAAATTATAATTTTGACTATAATCAATAAAATGGATTATTTTCAATCACATATGTGTATTTAGTGTCTGTGATACATCCTTTGAGTTAATGGTAATGATGATTCATATTTTCAAGAGTTGAAAATTTAAGATATGAATAATCATTATTAACTCATAAAATGCTTCCAACCATAGGATCATCACAAGGATGGTGATTGATCCGAGAAGGTTGGTGTACAATCACTTCTCTTTAGTAGATGAGTCTTGAGTCTACAGTGTGGAGACACCGGAGCGAGAGTATAGGTACTCGTTAGAGAACGAGGGCACTGAGCGTGACCACCTCGAGTAGTCATTAGGAAGTCTACTTTCTCATCAATGACTGACTCGATGCTGCAGTAGTGTGTCTGGTTCTTTGACCTGAGGTGCATCGACAGTTCACCTTGAGGGTGTTATAGTTTGACTACACCATAACTCGATCTCCTAGCCATTCGGAACCCTGAGGTGTATGTTGGCTATAGCATGTTCATTGTAGGAACTGGATTGCATCAAGATGGAATCTATCTACCTCGGTGGTAGAGGAGCAGCCCTATGATGATCATGAGAATCAAGTCCAGAAGCCCATGGCCATGGCAGAGTGAAATAATAGAAAGAGTTTCTATTTAGATTTTTCACATCGGACTTGAATCGAATGATTACATCATATGACAGAAACTAGGGTTTGACGAGTTCACCTTAACCCTAATCTGATCGGGGCTCAAGATAGAAGAACTTAATCACACAGGTAGCTGCACCAAGAGGTTCACATTCAGCTCTGATGGGTTGCCACCATATACTGCTAGGTGTCACTGGTGGATTTTGGGAGCAATTAGAATGATTTAGATGATCGATCATTCTAGCTGTTCGAATCAGAAGAGTTCTGATCCATCGAAAGGAGTTTCGATGATGTCGATGATAGAGATCATGACATATCCCATTACCATACAGAACTGAACCTAACTGGATCACACAAATAAAGGGTTTGAATCTGGTGATCATCAATTGAACTGATCCAGTTCAATTGATCTGAATGAGATTCAATTAGGTTCAAGAAAATCGTGCTAGCACTCGATTGAACCTAACGTTCTTCTTTTACTATCATAAATAGTTGTCCTGACTGAGCCAAAGGAGTTTGTGCTCGATCAGAGGCCTTCACTTGGTCTGACTGGAGCCTGTCCAGGTCAGAAAAGGGTTGTCTTATTTTGTAAGATAATACCTACCATTTTTGGTCACCTGCCATTTCTCGTCCTTTGACTTTGGTCAAAAGTTGACCTTTGACTGGTCAAATGTTGACCATTGACACTTTGACTTCTGTCCACGTGTCACGCACCTATTGGAGAGCTGGTGGGGGCTTGTCCCCTGCCAGAACCTGGCAAGGAGGAGGGCGCACGCCACCCTTGGCGTGGCAAGGAAGGGTGCCAAGCTTGAGGTGCCCAGGAGTCCCTGTTGGACAGGGACTCCATCTCCTTTTTGGATTCCGATTAGACTCCTCCTAAGAACCAACTTTGACTGGTCTTAGGTGCCATCTAAGGATGAATCCAAGGGACTCTATTCCCACCAATCAGATTTAGATCTGATTTCACAAAGGGTTGTGATTGGTTGGGAAGAAGAGGAGTTGGATCACGCATAGTCTATAAATAAGACCCTACGCCCAACTCAAAAATATGAAAAATTCCCCACGCCCCAAGGCTGCCTCTCTCCTCCTCCTCCATGCCAAGTCCATCTTCTCCCTCTCCTCTCCACGCCCAAAGTAGTTTGGGATCTAAGTTGGTGCAATCCAGACGAGAGAAAGGCGATAGAAAGCTAGAAGGCTGCGCTGCTGCAAAGGACAACTGCTGATCTTCGAAAGCATTTTGAAGATCCTCCAAATCAGATTCAGATCTGATTTTTGGAGATGTGATAGAGAAGAAGAGGATCTCCAGATCCAACCCGAGTGGATACCGATAGAGGCCAGGCACTTGCGTGGCTAGATCCAGAACCTTCCGCTGCTTACAGGATCATCAACGGATAATAGGATTACCCTACATCAAGATAAATTAAATTTAATTTAATTTATCTATATTTTATTTTAATTATTAGAATAATAAGAATCA